>WOVY01004506.1:0-134129 GCA_013436015.1 Rhipicephalus annulatus
TTTTAGCTCACAGCACATCTGTTGGTGTTATGAACCACGTGCGCAGAAACCTCTGCTTCCCTTTTCTTCTGCTCATAGTAAGATAGTTAAGCGAGGCATAGCACGAACCTGCCTTGAGAATGCTTTAAATAGGTCTTGCGCCCACAATATCTCTGCGAGCTTCAAAGCTCAAGTTTCCCGCCTTAAGGCTTCAGGTTTCCCCGAGGCGTTTATCGCGTCTGTTGCGGAGACGATCCTGCGGACTAATAAGGCGGAGCAGAAAACGCGACAGAATCTGATCAACACGGATACAGAACGTGAAAGGGTAGCCGTGATTCCATACATACACCAGATATCACATAGGCTCAAAAAAATCGGAAAACGTGTTGGAGTTCGTGTCATGTTCTCAGCACCGTTCAAATTAATCAGCCTCACCAAATCTACCAACCCCCTGAAAACAAAATCATCAACAGTTTGCAGAGTTCAACATCGAAACAGGTATGCGGCCTGCTCCCGGGAAGTCGTCTATAGGACCCCCCTTTCATGTGGCGCTTGTTATGTCGGAACGACCGGAAGGTGCCTGAACGATCGGCTGAGAGAGCACGCGAACAATGTTAAAAACGGGAAAGATGGTTTTCTTGCCCAGCACTGCACTGAGTGCAAGTGGGTTCCCCTCTTCGAGGAAACAGCGACGTTGTACAAACACAGGGATGTGGGCACCCGGGTCATTGTCGAGGCTGCGCAGATGGCACGCGAACAGGTGCCTTGTGTTAGCAAGCCCTCCGTGGCCTTGTCCGAGAAGGAGCGCAGGTTCCTCGAAGGATTCGGTGCGGGCAGGTAACGCGAACAGGTGCCTTGGATTAGCAAGCCCTCCGTGGCTTAGTCCGAGAAGGAACGCAGGTTCCTCGAAGGATTCGGTGCGGGCAGGTAGCTTTACCTTTCTGGTTCGGTTTCTTCTAGGTTTTTCTTTGCTGTTTTTCAGTGGCTTTGTATTTGTGTTGTTTGTTTTTGGTTTTCTTACTCATGTTCTGCTCTTGTGCCATGGTCACTGTCTCCTCTATATATTTTCGTGCTCTGCGCAATAAACTCAGTTGGAAGTTTGCGCTCGTGTCTTTCGTGTCCTTCTTGTCTCTGTGTCGTCGTTTTGTTCTCGCGCAATAACTATCATCTTCAAGTCAAGGAGCGTGTATGAATACGGGGGTTAGTCACTGGACCACCATGGCGGGTCGGATGGGTACGGAGGGGGGGGGTCACTCTTCCACAGACTGTTGGCATTCCCGCATCAGTAGCATTGCGGCCGAACGGCAGATTATTGCGTGCTGTCAACCACTAGCGATGATAACACGAAGAAAAATGTGCAAAACACAAAGAGATAGACGTGTATCACAATGTGCAGCCAACGCCAGGTAAACATACTATAGTACAGAAATGCCATCACGGCAGCCTACGTCACACCGATATCTCAGCAGCTACATAGCCTGATGGGTCATTGGGTATGGCTGTGCTTGTTATGTCAGTTTACATCACCGCTGGCAGCCACTAACGCACTATGACCCACCGTTTTGCTGCAACGTTAGGGCCGGTTCACGCTAGCGGCAAGCGGCGCGGTGCCGCAAACCAGCGGCCAGCGCCTTCCGAAAGAGAGCTGTTCGAAGTGCACGGCAAGCTTCATCGGCGATGCAGAGAACACCTACCGGGCGAGGCATTTGAGCCTCCGACAAACATAGCTGTCCTTCCGAATGCAGTTGTCGACCCCCTTGAATCTATTAGGCGGCCGCCATGCGCTCTGTAGCTCGTATAAGCTTCGAACTGATGCTTTCATTCGCTTTAGATTCACATCCTTTAGCTTCGATAACACAGTAGTAGAATCGATTCAGCACAGTTTTTGAGAGTCATACTCAAATAATTGATGTAGGCTTAAGCACGTCTCTCCGAATCTCGCAGGGCATACATTACACGCTTGTTAGTTGTTGGTGATGCTGGATAGCGGGTGCCACTTGTCCAAACGCCTGCTTTGGGAGACGTCATATTGAATTCCTGTGCCCTATTTTAAATACCTGGCAGGCTGAAACGTTTTATTTAGTGATGGAACGTAGTCTGGGAACAACACGTACGACATGGCGTGAAAACCACGGAGTAAGAAGCAAGCAGCTCGAAGTGTTCCGCGGCAGACGCAGACGATGCGGAGAGGCAAAAGCAGCCGACGCGGCATAGGCATGTTGCTCCTCCGTCACTGATTGGCTACGTCGCTCTACGGCAAACGGCAAGCGGCGCGAAAATGGGCCTCGGACCCATTTTTGGAGCGGCGAAGAATGGCAGACGTGCGCGAAAGAAACAGCTGCGCACGGCTGCCTGAGAACGTCAAACGTCAAACAGCGAGGCATGCTTGCCGTTAGCGTGAACCGGCCCTCACAGATGCAGGCGTGTCAACAGATACCAGAAGCGCGCCACCCTTTCTACTTTGCCTCCGAGAACGGCTGCTGCGAATCGGCTGATGTAGGGCACGAAACTATTTGCCGCGCGCTCACGTGTTCAAACTCACATGGACGATATTGCGTTACAACGCAAGTTGATGGAAGACATAAGGTGACCTTGTACCAGACAATGACCTTTCGCGGGCAATGTTAGTTGCGCATGGCGTCGTGACAGCTCCGTTGCATGAGTAGAAAAACTAGCGCTACACCGAGTAACTAATAATTATAATAATGATAATAATAATAGTAATAATAATAATATTAATAATATTAATAATAATAATAATAATAATAATAATAATGTCTCAATTTTAAAGTCTCAAAATCACAATTTCATTATAACAGACGCCGTAGTGGAAGGCTTTGGAAACGTCGGCCATCTGGCGCTCATTAACCTGCACTGACATCGCACAGCATATGGGCATCTACCATTTCGCCTTGATCGAAATGCGACCACTGAGGCCGGGATAGAATTCGCAACCTTTGGGTCAGCAGCCAAGGACCGTAACCGCGACACTATCATGGCATATACCGCGCGAATTGTAGAAAAGAACGTTACTCACACTGTGTGTTTTATAGACGTCAGACTTTGGAGTGTCAACGACACGTAGCGCCACCTCATGGAGCAGTATTGGGTAGTACGAAGTTCGACTCCCTAGTGTGCTGTGGAATCATGTGCAACTACTGCGTGCGAAACAGCGATTTAGCCTAATATTGCGTGTTTTGCTTATTCAACACACAAAAACAGAGCTGTGGAATTCTCGACGCTAGTCGAACACCCTACTGAACCAATGGCGTAGCCAGGGTGGCGCATCAGACCCATGGCCTCCCCCCCCCATTATTTTTTTCTTTCGCCGTGACCTACAAAGCGAGAAATGGCCACTACAAAGCAGTGCCTCCTAACCCCCCAAAAAATTTCTGTCTACGCCCCTGTACCGAGTCGTCATGAAATGCTAGTTTGATCGCTGGCCAAACGATTGCGAAAACAAAAGCAGAAGTGACAGCTCCGCGCACTACTAAGAAGTTCCATGATCGACGCTAATGTTCCCTGGTCAATTGTCGCAGCCGTAAGGACTGAATGGCAATGTTCAGTTTTCCCGATTCCAATAGCTTTAACAAGAAAACAGAAAAATGTCTGTTTCCCCGCATGGACGAAGCAATGAATGCAATAGCAACCTATGGCGATGTCATGCGAAGAATGAAAAGAAAATCGAAACTTTGGGCACGATGTCCAAGCACCAAGGACACGCGAAAAGGAACACACGTAGGATCAAAGCGTACTTACAACGTTCACAGCTCAACGCTTAAAATGCTTTTCAAACACAAAGGGCGAATCCAAAACTACGCTTTTCTAAATATAGGCTCTCAGCAAAAATAACTCACTGGGGAGTGTTTCATTATCGTATGTCACACTAAGCTGATACTGTTACTGACAATGACAGCTTAGTATCACTCAAATAAAACAAATTAAACCAGCGTTCCAAGTTCGTTGAAATTCCTGGAGGTTACGCTGGAGTAGAAGATGAATACGAAAGACTTGGGGCCATCCGCTGCAGAGCTGAAATAAAATACAGATGCACGGGTCTACATGAAGATTACCGCGACTGTCAAAAAACGCATGACCCCATGAGCCGACAACGGGATAGACTAGGCGCAAAGCGCTGGCGGGAATTCTGCACTTCGCTAACGCCACTTACACCCTAATCAAAATTATGGAATGTTCTATGCTCTTTAAGGGAGACAGTACCACATCAACAAGCATTTAGGGCCTTAGCTTTAGTGAAGAATGTACCGGAAACGACCGTTGCTGACAAGTTTTGTCAGCATATTACACGACCAATTGGAGCCGGGCACATGTCTGAATACAATAGGTCTGTTGGGGATATTAAAGCATTGATTACTTTTTTCTCTCAATAGACATCACGATTACCTAGATCATTCGTTTTCATTGCAAGAATTAAATAACGCACTTGCAGCGTGCCGACCGAGGGCAGCTCGTCCTGATGGGATAACATGCAGCATTACAAAACCTGTGTCCTGTGGCCACAAATACTTTGTTGAAGATATTTAATGATGCATGGACAACAGAGTGCATTTCATTCTCCTGGAAGTTGCAAGTGTGGTCCCATTTCTCAAACCCGGAAAAACGCCTTTATCCATAGATTTTTTCCGTCCTGTCAGCCTGACTAGCTGCAAACTTATAGAAAAGATGATAGACGCTAGACTTCGGTGGTGGGTGGAATGTACGAACGTGCTTCCAGAAAATATGGCAGGCTTTTAAACACCGCTGCACCATGTATGCCATTCTAGCCATTGTAACTTATAACTGTGGAAGAATCGTCGTTGCAGTATTTCTAGATATAAAGTGAGCATTTGACACAACCAGCCACGCTCATGTGCTAGACGATTTGATTTAGTTGGGAATAGTTTCCAGAACACTAAGATGGATTGCAGAATTTTCAAGAGACAGCAAAATCTTCATTGATACGGCTGACTGTAAAAGTAAAGAGCATGAAGGTAAGGAGTTCTATAGGGTAGCGTACTAAGTCTATTTTTATTTAATTGCGTTATGGCTGCATTATCCCATATTTTACCTACTAGTTTGAATATTACCTATATGCAGGCGATCTGTGCATTTGGGCATCAGACACGAGCATTCAAGCAGTTCATCAAAAACTTCAAGATGGGCTGACAATAATCAATGACTTTTTTAGGAGCAGAGGCATTATTCTTTCTCACGAGAAAATATCTGTACTTCCATTCACAAGAAAATGTCTTAAAAAATTCAAACTTCAGATAGACTCTCAGCGCTTACAACTTGTGTGAAAGCACAAATTTCTAGGGGTTATTTTGGACAGACGTCTGTCTTGGGCTCCACAGATAAAATTATTAGAGGACAAATTCAACTCTCTAGTTAATACATTACGTCGACTGACCGGAGTGAGATGGGATACTTCATGTTCTTCTTTATTGCGTGTACAATCAGCAATCGTTCGCAAAGAGTGGCTTACTCTGTCCTGCTTCTACCTGGGATATCACGTAATTTAGAGAAGAGGATTCAAGGATTGTTGGCCAGAAGCCTTCGTAAATGTCTTGGTGTACGGCGAGCATCTGCCAGTGCCTTGGTAACTGTGGAGTCTCGTGAACCGACTTTCTATGCTATGAGGTTTACGGAAACTTGCCGGCATTATCTTCGGTTGGCAACTCAACACGCTAACCATCCCCTATACTAAGCTTTTCAGGAGAGATCAGCTGCAAGAATATATAAACTATAGTAGAATTCAAGAGTTCACTGCCTACGCATGACTACTGGCCTCCATCTGCATCCCACTCACCACGGTGACTCTCTATCCTAGATATTATAACTTCGATTCCGGAATTAAATTGTGAGAATCATATGCCTATATTTGTAATAAGTCAATTAACTTTAACACACCGTTACACCACTTATGAAGACTATATTCATGCTTACACCGACGAATTAGGTCTGAATCAAAGCTCTACATTGGCATTCTTTGTACCTGCATACCAAGCGGGAAAAGCTTTTAAACTCAGCCATTTCACAACATCCACTACGGCAGAATTCTATGCAATACTCTGTGCTTTACGCTTCATATGTCTACAGCCAGGTCCGCTTCAATGAGTAGTTATCAGTGACTCACAGTCCTCATTATTTTCTTTGAAAATAATCAGCTTGGGCGACAAAGCTAGTGAGCTTGCATATGAAATACAGAGGACGTACGCTATAGCAAAAGATTTAAACCACACCATAATGTTCCAGTGGGTTCCAAGCCACTGTGGAATAACAGGAAACGACATAGCTTATCACATTGCAGAGCAGCTTATTAAGAAAATAAAAAAGGGCAGCATATCCACGGAGTGAATGATGGAGAGTGGGGCGAAGCATCCATCCGTCCAATCGTTCTTGCTTCCGTCCGTCCATGCGTCCGTCTGTTTGACCATCCGTGCGTCCATTCACCCGTGCGTGAATGCGTCTGTTCGTGCGTCCGCACGTCCATCTGTGCGTCCGTCCCTGCGTTCGTACATGCATCTGCCCCTACGTTCATCCCTGCGTCCATCCGTCGGTGCAGCCATCCATGAGTCCGTCCATGCATCTGCCTGTGTGTCCGTTCGTCCATCTATTCAACACTCCAAGTACCACCATCTCGCATCTTTTCATCATATATTCCGCATATGCACCGCCATCAAGCGGACATTCCAAGGACTAAACGAGAGGTGACACATGCACACTTTCTTACGGCTTGCGCTTCGTGTCTACTTACCGACTTTAACCACGTCGAGTTCATGGTATATACTAGTTCACTGTATTCATGGCACTGCGGCCCAACGCTCGCTAAACCTTTCTAAAACCAAGGAGGTTATACCCAACGAGTATAACGTAGCAACCATTTCTTGTCAGATAGTGAGTGAGTGAGAATTTATTAGAAGGCAGAGAGGTCGGCCTGAGCTAGTTCGCTCTAGCCTGCTACTCTACACAGGGGATAAGAGAAAGGGGAAGGAAAGAGGGATAAAGGGTGATGATGGTGACAAGAAGAGGTGGTGCATATGTACAGTAGCCACTTAGCATATAGTACCCTACAGTCTAGTTTCTAGTCCAGTGGTTTTTATAAAATCTAGAACAGCCTTTGTAGCAGTTTTTGACACTGTTTGGTTGTTCATTGCTGACAATATGTGGCTTTCACTTAATGGTGTTCGTCCAATGCTTGCCAACGTTGCAGTTCGCATTTTTCTTTGCGCCACGTATAATGCACAGTCACAAAATATGTGAGCTATCGTTTCGCTCACTTGGCAGCGTTCACAATTTGGGCTGTCCGCACGGCCGATTAGGTGGGTGTGATGGCGAGTGAAGGCAACGCCCAGGCGAATTCGGTGCAGTATATTAGCATGTCTTCGGCTGATTTTATCTGGAAGACGAAAAGTCATACCGGGGTCTGTTTCCCGCAGGCGCTTGTTCCGGTGATCTGGTAGTGACCAGTAAGTGGCAGTGCATTCGCGCATGAGTGATCTCAACAATGTGTTGACGTCACCTCGCGAGTAGGGTACTTTGACGTACATAGGAGCGTTGTATATTGCCGCTCTTGCTTCGCTATCGGCTGTTTCGTTGCCAACCAGGCCGCAGTGTCCAGGAATCCATTAGAGTGTAATCAAGTGGCCGCTCCTGTGTGTTAGGTCAAATGCTTGGACGATTCCTAACGTTAACTCGTAAAATTGGCCTCTTCTTGAGCAAGAATGGACAGCTAGAAGCGCTGATTTTGAATCAGACAGAATCGTCCATTTACGCGGTGCTTGGTCGTTCACAAATTTTATGGCTTCTTGTAAAGCAACAAGTTCTGCAGCTGTCGAAGATGACCTATGATCTAATTTGTACTGTCGGGAAATACCGAGTTGAGGGATCACAAAGGCTACAGCTGAGGTGGATGAAGTTACGGATCCATCTGTGTAAATGTGCACAGAGTCGCTGTATCGGTCATCTAAATGTGCCAAGGTGAGTTGCTTGAGGGCAATATAAGAAACATGCGACTTATACGAAATTCCACGTATGTGAAGGCACACCAGTGGTTTAGTCAATGTCCATGGAGGACCTGCAGGGACTACGGCAGGTGCAAAGTCTGACGGGATCATGTGCCTATGCATATCGAGGCATCGCGAATAGGTACAGCCTGGTCGGTCCACTTGTAGCGAAGGCAAAGGGTGCTGTGCATGTCGGGTCAGCAGACGAAGGTGCACTCGAAGAGGCTCACAGGACGTGTAAACCTGTATAGGGTAGGTGCGTGACTCCTCTATAGTGCCAGAGGTAGATGTGCACCGTGGGAGGCTAAGACATATTCTCAGTGCTCGTGCCTGAAGGCTCTCTAAAGTACGAAGGCACGTTGCCCGCATTCTGGAAAGCGCAGGTGAGCTGTACCTTATATAGCCCACAAACAATGCCTTGTATAACTGCAGAAGACTTTTCTTCGAAGACTTTCTTCGCTATAACACGAAGGACATACACAAAACTGATTAGTTTGTTTCGCAGCACAGTCACATGCTTTCACCAGGACAGGTTGCGATCAATGACGACCCCTAAATAGCGGTGGGGCTTAACCACGCGAATCACTGCTCCGTGAGCGAAGATTGGGTACCGCGACATTGATTTCTTCGTAAATGCCAATGCAGCACATTTTGCTATTGAAAGTTCCAGGCCTTGACGACGTAAGTACTTAGATGTTATTGATGTGCCTTGTTGTAGCCTTGCTCGCAGTTGTGGTCGCGTTGCTCCAGATGCCCATATGCATATGTCGTCCGCATACGCACTGATTCTGACAACGTCGGGAAGCTCAGCTTCAAGGCCAATGAGTGTTATGTTAAAAAGCATGGGGCTCAGGACGGCGCCTTGCGGAACTCCACGGCTTACGAGGTGCCAGGCCGTGTCACCGTCGGATGTCGACATAAAAATGGTACGTCCTCTGAGATAGCTCCCTATCCATGCGTGTAGTCGGCCACCTACGCCGATGTCTTCAAGTACGTCAAGAATGGCCTCATGGTAGACGCTATCGTACGCGCCCTTTATATCTAAGAAAATGGCCCCTACCAATCTCCGACGTTGTTTTTCCTTTTCAACAGAAGAAACTAGATCTACAACACCATCTATAGATGATCGACCACTACGGAAGCCATTTATAAAATCTGGTTAGCCGACATTATTCTCCAGCAGCCATTCTAATCTTGCCAGCACCATGCGTTCCATCACCTTACCAATGCAACTGGCTAGGCCAATGGGTTTATAAGAAGACAATTCATGTGAACACTTGCCTAGTTTCAGTAGGGCCACTATGTGGCTGCACTTCTAACTCTCTGGGACTGTCGCTGTTTCTCACGTAGAGTTGTAGAACGACAAGAGAGCCTGCCTTGCTTCCTGGCTGAAGTGAAATAGAGCCGAATAAGTAATTCCGTCAGGCCCTGGTGCGGACGACCGTCGGGACGTAGAAATCGCAGCGTCGAGTTCGTGCATTGTGAATGGTAAGTCGAGGCGATCGTCACTGTATGGCGGTGAGGCTAAATACGAAGGGGATATCGATGAGGAGGACATACCTACGAGTAAGTGGCAGTAATCTTCTGCAACCTCTACTTCAGGTCGACCTTGCTTTAGTGCCAAAGATCGAAAAGAGAACAACTGTTGAGTGGGCATCTGAAGACTTCGGACAGTTTGCCATATTCGAGACAGGGGTTTTCTGGGATCAAGACAGCTACAAAATACCCTCCACCGTTGCCTATCGAGCTTATCGAGGTGTCGCAATACACGTCGTTGTGCTTGGCGTGCTGTAGATAGGTCAGATGGTGATTTCATCCTCCTGTATTTTCTCTCTGCCCGGCGACGAATTGCACGAAGGTATTCATATTGTGCGTCAAGTTGTGATCTTGGTAGCGACACATTCACAGGTTTTGTATGCGTTGTTAAGGCTGATGCAATTAGGCTTTCTATTTCATATATAGATTGAATGTTCCCGCACTGAGCATTTACAGAAGCTGTGAATCCTGGCTAGTCTACGCTTTTCACAGGCCGGGGAGACGAACGACGGAATCTTTTTAGCTGTATATATGTAAGGAGATGGTCACTTCCATGTGTTTCAACGTCTACAAACCAACAGGTGGTAGGCAAGAGACTTCTGCTCACAAAACATACGTCTAGACAGCTGCTGTACGATGCGCCACGGAGGTAAGTAGGTGAGCCATCGTTAATGGATATAAGGCCCTGATTGAGCACAAAATCGGCAATGTTCCTACCGCGGGTGTTCATTGAGGCAGAACCCCACATGGGATGATGTGCATTAAAATCCCCAACTAATACATGTGGTCCAGGGCAAGCTTGGAGAACAGACAAGAGATGGGGACTGTCCACGTGGCTTCTAGGAGGAATTTATCCACCAATGATTGATATTGAACGTCGCTTGTGCTTTATAGATAGACAAATATAGTCGTTAGAAGCATGACGAGCCACGGCACGTTTCACGTACGTTAAATCTTGACGTACGCATATAAATTACTTTGCTCGCATTTCGATCATCACGTGACCACAAAGAGACGTATCCGGAAATACGAAACGACGACATCATATTCGGCTCACATATTACAACCAACAGAAATTCGTATTTAAATATCCGTTGTCGAAAGTCAGACAATCGGCTTCGCAAACCTCGTGCGTTCCACTGCATTATAGCAGAGGTGCGCACACGTTCATCGTAGAAATTCGCCATATTGTTTATGAAAAGGTCAGCAGTAGCGGTTTCAGCACGTTGAGGATCTGTACTGCTGTTTTCGCTCCTGGTGTGTGTAGCTCATAGAGAATCGCACGAATAGATTTTAGTAGATGCTTCAGCATAGGTTGGCTCTTCTCAGTGTCTTGCCTATCATTTTCCGCCCTCTTTGGAGTTGCAGCCCATGATGAGGTCTTTTTTATTGTTCCGGTCGGTAGCGAAGGCCACTCAGTATCTGAAGCATCAGCGTGCAACGCGGGCGTTGGTCCACTTTCTGCATCCCTGGGACGTGATGCGTACAACATGGGTGTAGCGGCCTGATAATGCGCACGTGTATGTCCATCTGTTGCTGATGGTGATGCATCACTCCTATGTCCACTATGCTTTCGCTAGTGCCTACGTTTTGGACGACGTCTGTGTCGGCGGATGGACGTGACTGCCTCTCTGTGTGTCGAGTTGTCTCTGACCATCTTCCGCAGGACGCTAATTTCTTCTTTGATCTTCGTGCACTCCTTCGACGTTGCTTCATGTGCACCAGAGCAGTTTGGGCATTTCAATGGAACAGCAGTATCGCAGTTTTCCACCTTATGAGACCCGCCGCACCGCTGGCAAGTTGTCTCACTTTTACACACTGCGCTGACGTGTCCCAACTTGCAGCACTTGTGACACTGCAAAGGCCGTGGCACGTAAGGGCGCACGAGATGTCTCACGTATCCAACCTTCACGCTAGGGGTCAGAGTCTCAGAATCAAATACTAGTTTGATGCAGCGAGACTGCCCGAAGCGGTGTATGGTCACGATTTTGACTGTCAATGTCACAAGATTCTGCAGGTCAGAGTCTGTGATGTCAGCGTCGACGTCATTTATCACGCCAGTCGTTGTTCCTTTCCCGTGAGCGAGAAACGCGTGAACTGAAATACTTCCGAGCTGCGTGACGGCCTTCAGTTTGTCAAGAATGGTTTTGTTTGTGACATCAACTGACAATATATTTTTCCTGCTATTAATGCGAATTTCATTCACTTGAGCAGGTGCAACTCGCTCGAAATAATTAGTCAATGACTGCCTGTTTAGTGAGTTCAGGTTGTCTGATGTAGACATGGGTACATTCGAGATGGTGAAACATTGCTTGCCTTTGTCTAGCGCCGGTTGTGGCTCCGCCGTTGATGACGTCCTGCGAAGCTTCCTTTTCAACCGGCGGGCATGGAATGTCCTGAAGTCGGCTTCCGATTCCATCTCTTCCACTGATGAGCTCTCGGTAGAATCATCACAAGGAGCAGATGCGCCAACGCGGTCACCCACATTCTGTCCATCCTTATGCAAACGGCTAGGGCCCGTTGTCTCGTTGGATGGATGGTCCCCCATACCGGGGAGTGACGTCTTCCGTTTCGCTTGTTCAGAGAAAGTCAGGAATTCTGACAGTTTAAGAAAAAAGGATAGTTGTTCAAGGCCGATTTATGCCCGAACGCACTTCTTCTTCCTCGTCTTTTCTCTCGTTTTTCTTCTCGTTTTTTTTGTCAGATAGTGCTCAATGTACATGCAAATGGCTTCTAAAGTGGAATGAGAGACAGGAGAATTCAGTGTTTAGTTAACGCGCACGCTGCGAATTTTTTATTGTTCAACAACGCACAGAACAAATCTCTACCCGGCACCACCTTGGAGGTCAAAATGTAAGACTGATGACACACTACGACTACTACTACGACTACGTGGGACGAACGGGTGCCGCTATAAGGAGCTTCACCCCTAACATATCACTGCTACCTCTATCGATGAGCAATGCACGATGCCTAATAAATGAGCTGACCTCTCAACTGTCTAGGGAAACCTGGTTCAAAATGGTGCGCAAAAGTATTAGTTGTATTGATCCCGGTATAGAATTTAATATTCCGTTAAAAGTTAGCCGGTCGATAGAAACCGTCATCCATAGGCTTCGACTTGCTACAGCCTACACGGTCTTCCTGTATAGAATAAGGAAAACTGGCAGTCCTACCTGCAAATGTGAAGAAGCTCAAGAAGACGTGGAGCACTTTCTCCTGCATTATAAAAATCATGACGTACCTCGAAAGAACCTTTTTCAAAAACCCAATTCCTTGGATAAGCGACCTCCATCGATTGCGAAAATCTTAAGTCCATGGCCAAAAATAAAGCTACAAGCCACTGCAGCGCGTGCGCTCGTTCTTTTTCCGGAGGAATCAGGCATAGCTCAAAAGTACTAAACGAAAAAATGTACTTCGTCACTGTTAACCGGTATGTTTCAAAACAGTATTTGCGAGTTTCGCTGCAATATTTTTGGAAAAACCTTTCTGAAAACAGTTCAGTATTTAAGCGACAAAATCTTAACCATTTTTATTCAACTTTCATGTTTCGTGTGAATGCTTAAATTAGCGTGATTGTGTTTTTACAAACTCTGTGTGGTGTGGACACATTTCTATGTAGTGTGGACACATTTCTGTGTGGTGTGGACCCTCATTATTGAAAAACGTGGACTCATTGTGTAAGCGTTGTGCTATGTACACATGTATAGCCTTGTAGTTGCTACAAAATATGCGATGGCGACTTTTGTGTAAGAGAAGAGGAGTAGCCGGTGCTACGCATTGGCACCAACCTCTCCTTATATACATTTATTTGAAAAAAGGACGCACGACACATACGCAGTGATGTACACAAGATTAGCGCGAACTAAGAAGTGTCACAGTTGTACCTTCTCTGTGTTTGAACGGCGCGCTTTTTTTTTTGCTAACGGGGCATCTGCAGCGAGCGAAGTGACCTTCACACGCTCTGCAACCAGATCGCCACCTTTCCAGCGAAAGCACATGACGTACTACCTGCCCTCGCCCTAAGATAAGCGCGCGCGCACGGGCACAGGCATTGAAGCCTACGCCCATACGGCAATTAGAACAGAGGTTGCGCAAACGTCACAAGCCAACGTATTGCGATGAGTGCGGTGCCGTGCGCGTAATTGGCGCCATCCCGCTGATTCTGAGAAAGCACCAAGGTATATGTAAACTACTAGCGTAACTTCTATAGAAGCCCATGTATTCAGTACTTGGTGGCTCGTTGCCACCGTGGCCATTTACGTATCGAAAGGACAACTAACAGCAAACAGAAAAAAATAAAATAAGCCGTCACAACCGGAAGCAGTAGCGACGTCATGCATTTGCCCTACAAGGCGCTAAATTGAAAATATTCTCGATTGCTTACCTTTTACGTGCCGTTATAAATACGCAATTGTATTCCGCCTTATAGATCACTCATAGTTTGCGTGCGAGAAAAAGAAGATCAACAAGAAAATTTAGAGAAATCAAGGTTGTTTTATTAGCCAAATAGTGTACATGCTGTATACACCAAAAATTTTTCGGGTAAATTGTGGCACAACTCTTTACGAGCACAATAGCATAATACTTTTACAATTAACGTTGCCCAATCATGGAAACTCATTGCAGAGAGACAGCAGCCTTGAGAATATCACTTTGGCAACCGTAGAGTACAGCATGTCCTCGCTTAGCGTGTCGTATTTACCATTACTGAAGGCGAGGGCACGCCAGCTATGCGCCAGCGAAAACAGTCGGCAGTTACAGGAGCATACAGTTTCCTAAATATACGCTAGAGGGAACTCTTGCACTAGTTTCCATGGGAGCTGCAACGCACGACGCTTCAGTGAGCATGGAAATTATGTGTAGTATAGAGCTTTGTCTAATCATTGTACTACTGGCTCCATGTGGGTTCGTTTGACTTGGAGCTGTTTTTTTACAAAACACAAATCAGAAAATCTTCAGCAGCTGCTCTTCACTACCTTATTCTTTTAGGCTTACAATTTCGAATTGGGTAACAAAGTTCAAAATGGTTCGTTCTTTCTGTCGAAACGAAATCGAAACACAGCAATAAACGAAGCCAAAAGTGCGATTCGCCGTCCGCAAGTGCGAACACAAGCCAAATCTGTGTTCTACCCATCCTTACCGTGGTCGCTGAATGATCGGGCGTCAGAGTTTCCTCTTGCTAATTTTTGTAAACTCTGTGCACACGAGCTGCTATCAACACTCTCTGTGAGCTAGTCCATACCTGAAACTTCACGCCAGGTAACACGTAAGCAAATAAATAAACTACAGAAGGTACCCACGAAACCCCCCCCCCCTGCCGCAAAAGTTAGCAATGCCTGGTTGCCCAGCAATGCACTGAACTTAGCACAAACCATCATAGCAGAATGCCTGGATACGCCCTTACCCCCATTTATGACACTCGATTAAAAAATGAGGCAATCGAGCATTCATTTTAGGATCAAATATCCTGTAAAGTAAATTTATAGTTACCTTTCACATATATAAAATTACGAGAGTTCGAAAAGAATATATATAGTGAGTTTTCGGTTTTTTGTACCCTCCTCACCTAGTCACACTTCGATCGTCGGCGGGCGTTGATGCCTGCGGCAATAGGTTTTCGCCCCTTTTCGTTCCAAGTATGGTGGCCTATGTAATTTGACCATGGAGAAGACACCGATAATTCCTCCAAATCGGCGTATCGCCAGGGGTAAGTGGTGTTTAAAAATAGCTCGCCGTGAATATGCTGAAGAGCGTGCACTGCTGTGGCCGAACAGTTAGCGCCACGCACTGTGGGGCGAGAGGTTGCCCGTTGGATTCCGCGAGAGGTGGAGCTGAGCCTTCACCAGGACCGGGGACTCGGGGACTGGTACGGCGGATGGACGTGTTTTGAGAATGCTCCGGATCGACGGCGCAGATAGGTTTTTTGCTTGTTTCGTGCTTGCTTTTAGTAATTATTAGCGCAGCAGTGCAAATCTTTAGAGCACTTATTACATGTAAGGCTTTTGGGGGGTCAGTCACCTTGTAATTTTTGTTTGGGTGTTTTTTTCTCCTGCCAACCCGTGGTGTGTGTGCACGTACACCGGACACGTAAATTTTTGTAGTAGAGCTTGAAGCTTTTCTGCTTAGGGCAGCGTTCCTCGTACGCCGCGTTTTGTCATTACCGAGTGGGATTTTTCATCAGAGCATTTGGTGTGAAAAATACATAGTTAAAAATACTAAAATGTTCAGGCTACAGGGTGGGTTTGAAAATGGAGGCTAGTGCGGACGTGAATGCAGACTAAGTTAACACCAAGTGTAGGCAAAGTGAAGTCGAGATAAAAATGGGGAAAATGATGGTTGCCCAGAGTGAACTGCTGATGAGAATCGCCAAGCTGGAGACTGGGTTGGCAAGAGAACGAGAAAAAAAACGTGGGCGATGGGAGAAAGGCTTAGGTCAGTCGAGAAGGCACTCGCGAAGGCGAACAAAGGAGCAGCCGATGGTGGTAGTGGTAGGACACCAGCACCCAGAACAGCGGAGAAGAAAGGGAAAACCAGTTTGAAAAAAAACAGGTTCAACCAGTTCCATGGTCACAAGACTCAGCTTCCGCGAAGTAGTGGTAGGAGTGGGAGAGGTGAAAGCAGCCGAGGTTACAAGCGCAAGTAACCTCTAGGTGCGAGAAAATAGCACAAAAGTCACAGAACGTGAAAATCGCTGCGGACTCAAATTTAAATTGATGCGCAGAAGCAATCAAAGCAAAGGTAAGAGGCGACAAGAGGGTTTCAGTAGGGAAGTTCCCAGAACGAAAACTGGAAGCAGTGATGAGGCAACCGAGTGCAAAACTCACAATTAGAGCTATCGGAGGAAGCCTCGTGATGATTGCGGGTGATCTAAACGATGTCTTAAATGAATAATCAGCAGTAATAGCGATTGCAGTGGCGAATGGGGTCGATGACATGCACGCCATCTCCCCTCAGGTACAGGTAGCGATGTGCACGATACCGGAGGTACCGGTGCGTGACTGCAACCTGCAAACAGCGGTTGTCGACGCAAACAAGGGGATAAGGCAGATTAGTGAAGAGAAAGGCTTTGGGGTAGTGGAAATAAACAGAGAGGTGCACAGGCGGGGTGGTTTTCAACGAGATAGAATTCACTTCGATAGGAGGCTAGGTCATGAAGTGGGTTGACGACTTGCAGGACACGCAGTAGCTTTTTTTGAGGAGAGGCGTCACGTGGGCCCTTCGGTGTGCAGGATAACTAGTAACGAGGAAAACAACTAGGGTGACTCTTTGACAGGTGGTATGGGGAAAAACCAAAAAAGAGTAAATGATGGGAGAAAGAGGGTGTTTCAATTGGTTACATTTACATGCAGGGTGGCAGAAAAAATGAAAAACTATTAGGTATTGAGGAGCAGGTAAATAAGGAACATATATGTGTGTATGCGGTTACAGAAACACACCTTAGATACTTGGGAGAGCCACCACATATTTTGAATTATAGTTGGGAAGGATACAACAGCATCGTACCAGAAAGGAAAGGGGGCGGTGTTGGAATACTATTTCATAACAGCGTCAAATGGGATAGAGTGAAGCAAAGGTGTTCAGAGCACCTCTGAGTTTTGGGCACAGTAGGGGGGAAGAAAATGTGGCCAAGTGTAGCTTGCTTGTGGACGGCGAATAACTGCAAAAAAATTGGATTGATTGATATGTGGGGTTTAACGTCCCAAAACCACTATATGATTATGAGAGACGCCGTAGTGGAGGGCTCCGGAAATTTAGACCACCTGGGGTTCTTTAACGTGCGCCCAAAATCTGAGCACACGGGCCTACAACATTTCCGCCTCCATCGGAAATGCAGCCGCCGCAGCCGGGATTCGAACCCGCGCCCTGCGGGTCAGCAGCCGAGTACCTTAGCCACTAGACCACCGCGGCGGGGCTGCAAAAAAAAAATTGGAGATTATGAATTGCGTGCGCACCAATATTAGACAATTTGGGCAGAAGGCCAAAATAATTCCGGTAGGGGACGTTAATGCTCACATACAGTACCTTGACGGATATTCAGAGAACAATGGCAGGTTAGTGCTAGATCTCTGCAAGCAACATTGTGTTGAGATAGTTAATGCGGGGCCTAAGTGTGAGGGACAGAATACGTGGAAAGTCGGACACAGGCAATCGAGCAGTGATTATTGTCTTATGACAGAGAGAATATAGGGCTAACTTGGAGAGATGAGAATAGACGAGGAAGGCATTAACTGCTTGGGTATTGATCATAAACGCATAACATTAGAAATGAGATTTAAAACTGAAAATAGCAACATAGAGTCAAACTTAGGAAGCTCGTACTTAAATGACACACATATAACAAATATAGCCGCAAGAGTAGAGGACGAAGTAGAAAAATTACCGGGCAAACACTGGAATTAGAGTTAACTGTCGCATGTAATGACAAGGAAGGTGCAAAAATAGAAGGAAACCTACTTGCTGGAAAAAAAGAGAAATCCAAAAAGTTGGTGGAACTGAGAAATCCGGGAAGCGATTGAGCAGCGACAGGAGGTTCACGGGAGCACAGACACGCAAAAAGGGAGAAGCTGCCACAGGGTGAAGCCAACCATATATGGGAAATATATTTAGTGAAAAATATGATTGTTCAGAAATCGGTTGAGGCAAAAAATAAAGGTGAAAGTTAACGCTCGATGACTGAGATTCACGAAAAGAAGAAGGCTACGCCTAGAATATTTTGGAGCCACCTAAAAGCACTAGGTAGGAAGTCTGTCACAATGCAACTACATATGGTAGATGAAAGAGGAAATAAATTGGAAGGGTACGAAGCACTAAATTATATCCAAAAGGTAACAGAAGATTCGTTTAAAAAGTTCGTCCAGGGGACTTCCCTGGGAAGTAAAAGAATGAAAAAGAGTGCAAGCGAGGATGAAGTAGTACTCGAGAATTTCAATTGCAAGAAGGCCGAAGGAAAAATTCCTAAGCGCACTACTCCGGGCTTAGATGGGATTCCCGTCCACCTCATTAAAAAATTAGGGCGCAACACTAAAGAAACACTGCTGAAGTCCGTATTAACGTTCTTACAAGAGAAGGAAATACCAGACATTTGGCGGAAAAGCAGAATGAACTTAATCTATAAAGGCAAGGAAGAAAAGGTTAACATTCGTTCGTATAGATCGCTAGCCCTTACATCTGTGCTATACTGGTTGGCGATGCAGGCAGTAAAATTAAAAAATAGAAACGTGGGCAGGGAAAAATAATATTTTGGGAGAACTTCAGAATGAATTCCATATCGACAGGTGGTTAGACAATAACCTGTTTCTTCTTACTCAGTGTATAGAAGTATCTAAAATAGAAAAGAGGCCCTTATAGGTAGCTTATCTGGACCTTACTGAGGCGTATGACGACGTTAATCAGGAAATTTTGTTGGACCCATTGGAGGAAGTTGGCATAGGTCACGACTGTATATAGCTTTTGAGAGATATATACCGAGAGAATAATGTTTGTATAGTATGGATTGCATAGAATGGAAAAAAACCACGTATCGTCTCAGTATATTTTTACCAGTATATTTATCTTATAGGCTACATGGGTCGACGTTTTGTTTTTTTTATCTTTACAAGTTCTGAAGACTCTCATGCATATTCACAGAGGTTACAATATAAGTTTAAAGGTATATGACGCGCGTATACCTTTACCTGTGACCTTAATAGCTGACAGAGTCTTCGCCGTATGCATTTACGTGTTAACATTCAAAAAACAAGGGTTACAGATTAAGCAAGGGCCATCAGGAAGAAAAATTCTACTGCTCGAACCACGCGCAAGTAGCCCTGCAATGGTTTGGTGCTTGCGTATGCTATAATACTGGTAAGTGTGCCGTCCACGGTGCTCGACAATGTGACTGATATGTGGGGTTTAACGTCCCAACACCAACATATGATTATGAGAGACGCCGTAGTGGAGGGCTCCAAAAATTTTGACCACCTGGGGTTCTTTAACGTGCACCCAAATCTGAGCACACGGGCCTACAAAATTTCCGTCTCCATCGGAAATGCAGCCGCCGCAGCCGGGAATTGATCCCGCAACCTGCAAGTCAGCAGCCGAGTACTTTAGCCACTAGACTACCGCGGCGGGGCGCTCGACAATGTGGGCTAGTTGGTTGTTAGAATGATGAAACACGTAGAGGGCCGTGTCATCCTGATGTATTCTAGCGCAACTTTCGTGGTAAGGAGAAAAAACGTAAGGAACCTGCTTTTGTATCTAGTTTCCAGCGTCGTTTGCTGTGGTAATTTCGCTACATGGTGCAATGCTTGCCAAAGGAAACTGCGAAAACACAATGAATCCAGAGAGACGATGCGTTATCTCTAACGTGGGTCACTAGCGTTGGTTCCTCATGTGGATAAGTGTATCCTTATTCGCAAATTCGGTGGCAGACCATCGACAAACCTGTCTCTCTCTCTCTCTCTCTCTCTCTCTCTATATATATATATATATATATATATATATATATATATATATATATATATATAGAGAGAGAGAGAGAGAGAGAGAGATGAAATAGATTATCAGAGTTTCTTCCGGCTACCGAAATAAAAGTTATAAACTTTGAGAATAGTGCAGTATAGGAAACAAAACAATAAAATATTTATTTAATCCTAACAGTTTCGGCTGCTGGACCAGCCTTCTTCGGAGGATGTAAGTGAAATGCTACAAGTTCCCGTAGCAGAGGGTCGCCCTCACAGTTTGAAGACCCTCCAAAAAAAACTGAGACAAACGGGCGAACGAGGTAGCAACAGACAACAAGAAGCAGAAGAAGGAGAGGAACTAGAAAGGAGTGACCGAGAGCCGCCGGAAACGAGCGGGTAATTCTGGCATTGCTACTGGGTGGTGGTGGTGGTAGTGGTTCATGTGGAAAAGGAAGAAGACACCTAATTTCTGTCTGCCTACAGGCGACACGGCGCAGTGCCTTTGGGTGGGGTAGAGGGGGATGAAAGAGGATAGGAGAAATAGTGGTGGAGTGTAGAGAGGGATGTCCGGGCCGCTTCAGTGCGAGCAGCAGGCCGTCGGCAAGGGCAAGGGCAGCATGGCTCCTGGGATCAGTGGTAGGCGGCAATTCCCGACTCCTCCACGAACTCCGCCAGGCTGCGGAGTGCTGCTGGATGTGGACGAGACGGGAACAGCAGGTGTTTCAGGGTGGAGACGGGCAGACCCTGTCTCCTGTAGGCCGCGTAGGCCCTTAAGCGTTCCTGTGCTAAGCCAGGGCAGGCACAGAGGAGGTGTTCAAGGGTCTCTGGGTCTCCGCAGCGGCTGCAGGCCGGGGAGGGACAGAGGCCCTTGGCGTGGCGGCGGGCCGCCGTCCATACGATGCCAGTCCGCAGTCGTAATAGGGAGGCCCGTTCTCTCCTGGTGAGGCCCGTCTCTGGGAGAGGCTTTGGTCCTTGCCCGCCGGCCACCCTCGGGTCTGCGTGGACTGTGATGAGGAGCCTCTTGAGACGGGCCTGTGAATAGTCCCTGGCCGCCACGGCACAGGAGTAGGGTGTACCAGGCTGGTAGGCAGCCTTGGCGAGGGCGTCCGCCTTCTCGTTTCCAGCGATGCCCACGTGGGAGGGCAGCCAGTGGAAGGAGACGGACACCCCGGCGTCGGTGAGGGCGCGAACCTTGGCTCTCAGGAGGCAGGCCGTCAGTCCGGCACGGCGGGAGTTGGCCAGGGTCTGCA
This sequence comes from Rhipicephalus annulatus, assembly GCA_013436015.1. NCBI lineage: Eukaryota > Metazoa > Arthropoda > Arachnida > Ixodida > Ixodidae > Rhipicephalus > Rhipicephalus annulatus. Next base: position 21,217 of record WOVY01004506.1, read on the forward strand.
GGGCCGCCTTGCTGTCGCATAGAACCGCGGCCGGCTGAAGGGGGATGTCCTCAGCCAGCAGGTCCACTGTGAGATGCAGTCCAGCCAGTTCCGCAGCCGTGGAGCTCGCCGGGAAGGGAAGCCTGCACTGCCGGCTGTTGGGTCTGGACGGGATTACGCATGCAGCCGCTGCGGTCCCGTCTGGCATCACAGATCCGTCCGTGAACACCTGCAGCCGTCCCTCCAGATGTTCCTGGAGCTTGCAGAAGGCCGCCTGTTGCAGTGCGACCGCAGGCGTTCGTCGCTTGGTTGCCCCTTCCAAGCAGAGGTGGACCTCTGGTGGCTGGTGGTGAGGCGGTGGAGAGGCAACCGGAACAGGCGGATCTGGGACCATTTGGTGGTACAGCAGGCAGAGGCCTCCCATCCGTGATCCTGGCTGGCTGCGGAGACGCTCCAGGAGGGCCCTGCCGTCGGTGGCGCGGTGAAGGCGGTCAATGTGGCCCAGCGCTCGTTGCAGCATACGTAACGACAGGGGCCACTCTCCTGCCTCTGCGAGAGTTGCTGCCACCGGCGAGCTTTTGGGAAGCCCCAGGATGGCCCTCAGTGCACCCCTGTGGAGTCCCTCCAGCAGGCGTCTCCTGGCCGGTGTCAGGCTCACCAGTGGGAAGGCGTACAGGAGGACCGAGGACGCCGCAGCCTGGTTGAGCCGGAGGGCCCACTTGGTGGAGCAGCCGCGGCCACGCAGCTGCAGCCTGCTGATGGCGCCCTGGACGCGCCGCACCTTGGTGGCAGCAGCCTTGGCAGCCGGGATCCAGGTGAGTCGGTGGTCGATGGTGAGCCCCAGGTACTTCACCACCAACCTCCAAGGCAGGCTGCGATTGCCAATCCTCAGCCGTCTCACGTGGATGCGTGCTGCCGCCAGCGGGTGAATCAGCAGGGCCTCGGTCTTTGTGGCAGAGACCTTAAGCCCGATGCCTCCGAGGTAGGTTACCACTGCATCGAGGACCGCCTGCAGTGATCTCCTGATGGCGGGGATGGACCGCCTTGGTCCCCGGACCCAGAGTGCCACGTCATCTGCGTAGATAGAGCAGCGGGCCGGGAACCTGGTGTCTGTTGGGAGGGAGGCCGGAAGTCCTGCCAGTGCGATGTTGAAGAGGAAGGGGCTCAGTACTGAACCCTGTGGGACACCAGCAGTGATGACCCTGGGTTGGCTGGTTGCCCCTCCAACGCGGACGCGGAAGGTCCTCCCAGACAGGAAGGCGGTCACGAAGCCTCGGAGGCTACCGCTGATGCCGAGGCGGTCCAGGGCCGCCTCGACCGCCACGTGTGGGAGTCCGTCGAAGGCGCTCTCCACGTCCAGCAGCAGCAGCATGGCCACGTCCCCGCTGCTCCTGGCGTCCTCGAGGGTAGCGACGACGTCCGAGATGGAATCTGCCGTGCACCGGTGCCGCCTGAAGCCCGTCTGCTGCTCCGGGAAGAAGCCCAGGTGGTCGGCAATCCACTCCAGTCTCTCCAGAGCCACCCTCTCCATCACCTTGCAGGGCGCAAAGGTGAGAGACACTGACCGGTATGAGGAGAGAGCCGTGGCCTTCCTCCGGGGCTTCAGGATTGGCGCCACCACAGCACTTTGCCAGGACTCGGGTAAGGCTCCGGTGCACCAGACGTCATTGTAGTATTCCAGGAGTCGTTGACGGCCACCTCCATCCAGGTTATAGGTAAGACGCGCCGCCAGCGGAGGCGACCAAGAAAAACGGAAAAATGTGGAACATGTTGCCGCTTACTCGCATCCCACACATGGATCGAGTTTAAGTTCACGAGGTTCGGCGGCTGGCCCGCGGCATCGGGCCACACACACACACACACACAAGAAGCATACGACCCGCTTCTGCAAGAGAGGGCAGGTGGACGGAGGGGGAGAGGGCACATTAGCTTTCCAACGTGGCCAATATTTTCAAACGTGACACTCTGCTACGGGAACTTGTACCATTTCACTTACATCCTCCGAAGAAGGCTGGTCTACCAGCCGAAACTGTTAGGATTAAATAAATATTTTATTGTTTTGTTTCCTATACTGCACTATTCTCGAAGTTTATAACTATACATATATATATATATATATATATATATAATGAGATATAACAGACAGTAATGCCAAGGAATGTACAGGGGAAGTTATTAAAACCAATGGATTGTAAATAAGAAGAAAGAAAAGTGGATGAAAAAATTGGATGAAATGAAAAGTGGATGAAACACGGAAAAACGAGCCCTTAGGTATACACTTCTTTCCCTTATATATATATATATATATATATATATATATATATATATATATATATATATATATATTCTACGTCCATGCGGTAAAATAAAAAGTGAACCCACAATGCGTGACCTAACAGTTTTGCCGAAGCTCTCTCTTATTTCGACAAGAGATGTTTGGCCCAAAAAATTGTTCTTGTTGCGTTTGTCCGCACTCGTTTTACATGCAGGATATAGCCTACACGCCACGTGTTTTCACCCAGCCTTTCAGCGATGATAAGAGATCCTTCGTACTTTGGGTGAAGCTTTTTTCCTGGTGATTGTGTGCATTGTTGGAACCATCCAGCGTCTCCGGCTTTGTACGGTGGTGCTGGTCGGTGACGGCAGTCATAGTAGCGTTTTTGAGCCCCTTGCACGTTTGTAGCTGACTTGCGTCCTTTATGCCGAATGAAGCGGCCGCTGTTCTGTCGTGCAACCGCGTCTTCGACATTCAAAGGGGTGCTCAAATTCTGGATGGCAGTGAGTGTACAAGTTTGCCCGTAGACACCTTCATAAGGTGAGGAGGAGACGGAGGAGGAAGAAAAGAGGCTGGTTCCACGTGATCATCACAGTATTGTGGTTTTTGCAGTATATATATATATATATATATATATATATATATATATATATATATATATACGTGTACACAAGAGACACAACCTGGCGGTTGCTTTAGTTTTATTTCCAACGGTTTCGACCGGTGGGCCGGTCTTTTCGTAAAGGTTTGTGACTTATTCACAAACCCTCACGAAGACCGGTCCACTCCACCGGTCGAAACCGTTCGAAATCAAGCTAAGACAACCGCTAAGTTGTGTAGCTTCTCTTCTCAAGTTCTCAAGTACGTTTGGCCTATTGGGAAAACTTCAATATATATATATATAAATATACTACGCACCGCAGCACGCGCTACCTGAAGTTTACGAACGTGACGCGCAAGCTGTCTCCGGCACCCGAACCTTCACTTCTCGACGTTCTACTTCCCGCTCGCCTTCCCCTTCAACAAGTCGTCGTTCTGTATCGCCTATGCGTCGACAACCCATCTCCACTGAGACGGAAAACTTACTGCCGTTGCTCCGGAGGCACGAGCTGCGTCGTCGTCTAATCATTCAAGTCCTCGCCTGTCTCCCGCCAATATTACCGATGTAATCGTCGAAGGTGTACGAACACTTGCACTCAGCAATACCGGTGCCGCGATATCTGTCATAAGTCAAAGACTTTGCCGCTCTCTCCGTAAAGTGACGATGCTTTCTCCCGTGGTTTCTCTTAGCACTGCGAGCGCCCAACAAATTGAGCCCGTCGTGGCATGTACCGCAAAATTGGTAATTCGAGACGTGTTGCACACCATTGAATTTCACATGTTGGCTTCATGTTCCCACGATGTCATCCTATAAAATGGGATTTATTATGACGTCATTACGACGTTGTGGACTGCGCTCGGGCCGAAGTTGAGCTATTCCCGTTTCGTGATACGTCTTCTGTTGATGCGACCGTATCTCGTGTGGCTAACCTTGTCGTCGCAAAAGACATTGACCTTCCTCCTTTAAGCGCCCAGTTTGTCCCTGCATACTGTGCTTCACTTTCTGACGCAACCGTCCTATTCACGCCATCTGACATCTTCGGTAGCCGCCACCACAGATCGCTGCCATTCGCCGTTCTTGCGCTTTGTCAAGACACTACCGGAATATTTATTTCCAATGCCATCTCGTTCCCCCTCAGTTTGCGCCGCAACGAGACGCTCGCCCACATTCAGCCTACCGATGAAGGTACTATCGTGCCTGCCAATTTCTTCGACACCAAGCCGAATATGGAGCTGAACGCGTTAGTTCCTCACCTTGCCTCGGACAGCATGTCTTCCGATGCATCTCACCGCTCCATTGACAGCCATGTCACCTCGGCTCAACGTGAGCAGCTTGTTACCCTGTTGCTTGAATTCAGGTGTTCGTTTAACTTTCCCGAAGCGGTGCTAGGAAGAACGAACACTGTTGTGCACACAATTGACACCAGCGCCCCTATCGTGTGTCGCCGGCGGATCGTCGCGTAATTGCAGAACCAGTAGACGACATGCTACAGTGTGGAGTCATCAAGCCTTCTTGTATTCCTTGGTCTTCACCAGTTGTACTCGTCAAAAAAAGATGGTTCGATCCGGTTCACCGTAGACTACAGGCGCCTAAACAACATTACGACGAAAGATGTTTACCCTGAAATACGTGGCGCAAGGTTGCCAGTGAGAAGAACGAGAAGAGACAGAAAGAGCGCCACGTTCTTCACAATGGCAACCTTGCGCCACGTATTTCAGTCTAATATGTGCCAACTAGCCCAACATAACGTAATGTTTACCCTCTTCCCGGCATAGACGACGCTCTCCATTGTCTCCAAGGTGCAGAACTCTTTTTCTCGTTTGACCTTCGCTCACTTTATTGGCAGATCCCAATGGCTGAGTCTGATCGTCCGAAAACAGCCTTCGACACACTGGATGGCCTCTATGAATTTACCGTAATGCCATTCGGGCTCTGCAATGCACCCGCCACATTCTAGCGAATGATTGACAGCATTTTACGCGGTCTCAAATTAAACATATGCTTGTCCTATCTTGATGACGTTGTGGTCTTTTCCTCCGATTTCACTTCGCATCTCACTCGTTTGCGTAAGATTCTACAGTGCCTTACAAACGCCCGGCTTCAGCTTAACCTGAAGAAATATCACTTCGGGGCTAAACAACTCACCATACTTGGTCATGTCGTCTTGAAAGCAGGCATTCTTCCCGACCCTGACAAGCTTCGTGCTGCTACTCAATTTCCGAAGCCGACTACAGTTAAGGAACTACGGAGCTTTGGGGGCCTGTGCTCCTATTTCCGTCGGTTTGTCCGGAACATTGCTTCCATCATCGCTCCGCTCGCTAAACTCCTTGCCAGCCCTGCGGGTCTTTCGAATTAGACAGCAGCCTGTGACGAATCCTTCGCAACACTGCACCAGCTCCTTACCTCACCACCCGTACTACGCCATTATGACCCTACAGCGCCGACCGAAGTACACACGGATGCAAGTGGCGTTGGCCTAGGTGCAGTACTCGCACAATGTAAACCAGGTTTTACGGAGTATGTGGTCTTCTATGCCAGCCGCGCCCTCACTAAGGCAGAAGCCAACTATTCTGTTACGGAAAAAAGTGCCTCGCAATTGGGTGGGTGATAAGCATGTTTCGTCCATTTGTACGGCCAAACTTTTCATGTGGTAACTGACCATCACACGCTCTGTTGGTTGGCTTCACTGAAAGATCCTTCTGGTCACCTCGGACATTGGGCACAACGCCTCCAGGGATTCGACGTACTCGTCGTCTACTGATCGGGGCGAAAGCAGTCTGACGCAGATATGCTTTCACGATCACCAGTGAAACCTGATGATACGGAAGTATCAGCCCTTGACCTTCCCCTCTCTGCCGTCAGCGTCACAGACATGCCATCCGAACAGCGGAAAGACCCCTGGATTGTTTCGCTCTTGAATATGCTTTCTGACGCATCAACTTCCGGTTACACGCGTGCTCTTCACCGCCAAGCACAGCTTCCAGATTTCTTCAATGTACGTCGTACATGTTTCTTCTGGAAGCTGTGCCCTCTGAGGCAATGTCTGCTCCACACGTTTCTCCTTTGCGTCCGAATCACCGAAGCACTTCTGCACTTCAACAAAACGTTCCCAAGTCGTGAACATGTCCTCGTGGTTCTCGTGCCACATGAGAGTGGTGTCAGTTAACGAGAATACAACATGATTGAGCTCTTCGTTCGAGTCCCAGCCATTGCTTCTGCTCACCCCCTTGTAGTTCTTGAGCCACACGTCATCGTCTTCTCCTGAGGTCTCGCCGAAGTTTGGTGGCACTCTGTAGTACGGCACGGAACCCATCAGTGTTGGCCTCCAAGCGTTGGACGGCTGCTCTTGGGCCATTACGATCGGCGAAGGTAGAATTCCGGCGAGGCGGCGGCTGCGATAAAGTCCTGGTAGTGAATCTCCCGTCTTTGGGTTCGTTCTACCCAGAACCTTCCACCAAATCGTTACGCAAAGCTAAGGTAACTTAAGAGGGGTTTTCAACGGGCCCTCAGTCTGCGATCACAATATGATGATGATCATTCCACAGCCATGGCTCGTACCAACTCAGGAGGATCGAAGTAGAAGCAACGTCGCCTTCCTTCTCTACCCGCGCTTCCCTTGTTTTTCCTGGTAGTGACACTTCGTATCAATATATATATATATATATATATATATATATATATATATATATATATATATATATAATAATATATATATATATTGTGAGCATTATTTATGCGTCCCATCTTTTCATCTGTACATACTCATCATCACCAGTCAAGTTTAGGTTGTGGGGCACATACTCGAGTCAATAAAGGAGAGTCTTGAGTGTACTCGACGCCATCTTACAAGTGGTGGAGAGGGCTGCCCGGTTCCTGCGTCCTCTCGCGTTCTCGGACACCCCAGCGTCTTCTCGAACACATCTCTGGAGCTCCGTTCAGGCCGCCGCTTAAACGACCTGGGTCCGGTAATGTCGCAAGCCGCCCAGTCCAGCGTGCCAGCTTCGCCACCGCTCCCACCACCAAGAAACCCTTCTCACCTGGTCACCAGCCCTCAAAAGGATCCTCCACTGTTCGCAGGGCTTCCGGGTGAAGACGTTGAAGACTGGCTCGAGGAGTATGACCGCGTGAGTGTTATCAACAACTGGGATGAGCCTGCCAAACTCACCCACGTTGCATTCTACTTGAGCGGCGTCGCAAAAACGTAGTTTTTCAACCATGCCACAGATTTTCCGACATGGCCCACCTTTACACGTCAGCTCCGCCAGATTTTTGCCAACCCGTCGGTGCGCTCGCATATCGCCAAGAAAAAGCTTGGTGCACGTGTTCAACGCCCCGGCGAGTCTTCTTACATTGAAGATGTTCTCGCCCTTTGCCGCCGCATCGACAACCATATGGCGGTAAACGACCGTGGGTACCACCTGATGAAAGGCATTGCGACTGTCGCTTTTAATACGCTTGTGGTGCAGAATCCCAAGACCGCAGCCGATGTTGTCGCTACCTGTCAGCGCCTTGAGGAGCTTCAGACCACTCGGGTACAACCTGATATGTCTGATCTGAGCTCAAGTCATGATACAACAGAGCTGCGTACATTGATCCGCTCTATCATCCGCGAGGAACTTCATGCACAGGCTTCACCTCGCCACCACGAGATCCGAACGACGCCACCCGCTACTAGTTTACGCGAAGTCGTGAGAGAGGAACTGGCATTGATGACTGGTACACCAGCTCCGAGTTCAAATCCCATGCCCAGTTATGCTCACGTAGCTGCAACGACACCTACCCCCCACCAAAGCCTTGCCTCGATGACTGTCACACCTGTCCCGAGCTCATATCCTGTGGCCATTCCAACGTATGCTCAGGTTGCTGCTAGGACACCTGCACCCCAGCAAAGCCCAATGCAGCTACCAGCGCCCTAAGTGCATGGTTCGCTCAACTCACTCACACCGCGACCATCTTCCCAGCCTTACAACGCCTGGCGCAGTTCGCGGCCGACTTGCTTCTGTTGCGGCATCCGTGGTCATATTTCAAGGTTTTGCTGACGCCGTCAGCAAGACGAACGACGAAGCTACGATAACCTTGAACGGGACGACTTCTACGCCACTGGACTAGCCTATCGTCTGCTGTATCCGAACAGCACACGTCGCTCGCCGTCTCCGCAGAACTTAGACCCAATTGGCAGTTCCCGGTTCTCTTGTCGTCGCTCACCTTCACCGATGCGGCGTTCCTCTTCTCCTCTCCGACCTTCTACTTCAATTCCCGACCGCCAACTGGAAAACTGAACGATGCAGCTTCGGGAGGGAAAGCAGCATCTTTCGAACTGCGTCAAACTCCTCCGGACCGCCCATCGAATGTTTTATTCGTGTATGTTGAAGGTATACAGACAGAGGCACTGGTGGACACAGGCGCATCACTTTCCATAATTCGTGCAGACTTTTGTGCCCGCTTGAAAAACGTTAGGAAACCCTACGATGGTCCTCCCCTTCGTTGCGCAGATGGAGTCCCTATTCAGCCTTCAAGTGTTTGCACAGTCCGCGTTTTTATAGATGGCATCCTTCACCACGTTCAGTTTCTTGTACTTCCTTTGTGCACTCACACAGTAATTTTAGGATGGGACTTCCTTTCTTCGGCATCAGCTTTCATATCGTGTCGTCAGCGAGTCATTCAAATGTCAGCTACTGAGAGTTCATCCGATGTCGATCCATACAGCTTCCGCTTCGTTGCTGCCACTGATTGTTTCATTTCGCCAGGAGATGAACAACTTCTAACGATCGCTTCGGATACTATAGTTAACGGTGACGTGTTCATAGCTCCATCAGTTCACTCTAATTCTGCGGGGCTTACCATAGCACCCGGCCTTGTGCGGTTTAACGACGGTAAAGCATTGGTCACCGCCTTGAATCCAACTTCTTCGCCAGTGACGCTGCCCCAGGGAACTGCTGTGAGCTGCTTCGCTGACAGTGAGCCCTCTTTGCTGGTTCCCCTTCACGCAGAATCACCGCCTTTGTCTGCTACTACTGATATCAAGGCTACCACTGTTACCTTAAATGACACCATAAATCCTCACCTCACTGCCAAGCAAAAGAGAGACCTCTTAGACCTCCTCCAAAAGCACAGCCTTTCGTTTGATGTGCATTGCAAAGTTCTGGGCCGCACCTCCGTTGCAGAGCACAGCATCGAAACCGAAGGCAGCTCCACTGTACGCCGCCGCCCATACCGTCTCTTTTCGGCGGAACGGCAAATCATTGAGGAAAACGTCGCCGACATGCTCAAACGGGATATTATTCGACCTTCATCCAGCTCCTGGTCGTCTCCTGAGGTGTTGGTTCAGAAAAAGGATGGCTCTCTCCGCTTTTGTGTTGATTACAGAGCGCTCAATAAGATCACAAAAAAGACGTATATCCGTTACCACGCATAGACGATGCCCTGGACTCCCTACAAGGCGCAGAATATTTCTCCAGCCTCGACCTCCGATGCTGGTATTGGCAAATACCTATGCGTGAAGCAAACAAGGAGAAAACAGCGTTTGCGACGCCTGACGGGCTTTACCAATTTAACGTCATGCTTTTTGGCTTATGCAACGCTCCAGCAACATTCGAGCGCATGATAGATACTGTCTTACGTGGTCTCAAATGGAAAACCTGTTTATGTTATTTAGACGACATCGTCATTTATTCTTCTACTTTTCCTCAGCACCTTAAGCGTTTGGACGAAGTTCTAACGTGCATTTCGAACGCTGGCCTACAGCTCAATACAAAAAAGTGCCACTTCGCCAGCACAAGCATCAAAGTATTGGGTCACCTTGTCAGCAAAGACGGCGTTCGACCCGACCCCGGCAAGGTTTCTGCAGTAATTAGTTATCCACGTCCACTCAATCAAAAACAAATGCGAAGTTTCGTGGGCATGGCGTCTTACTTCCACCGCTTCATCCGTCACTTTGCTGCCATTGCGGGGCCGTTACACAAGCTTCTGACGTCAGGAACGGATTTCACGTGGACTGACGAGTGCGAGAGTGCCTTCCAAGCCCTTAATCGTGCTTTGACATCAGACCCCGTTCTCCGTCATTTCGATGAGAGTGCACCCACTTTCCTGCACACAGATGCCAGCGGCCACGGAATCGGTGCTGTCCTCCTCCAGCGCGACGACACTTCACGTGAGAGAGTAGTTGCGTATACCAGCCGCGCACTAACACCTGCGGAGCAGAACTGCCCGATAACAGAGCAGGAATGTCTCGCTGTCGTTTCGTCCATCCAGAAATTTCGACCTTATCTGTATGGACGCCACTTCACTGTGGTTACCGACCACCATGCCCTATGCTGGTTGTCCTCTCTGAAGAATTTGTCTGGGCGCCTCAGTCGCTGGATACTGCGTTTGCAAGAGTACACTTTTGACGTTGTGTACAGGTCTGGCAAACAGCATCAGGATGCTGACGCTCTCTCTCGCTGCCCTCTGCCACTTTCATCTCCAACCACGCATCCTCAATGCCCCTCCGGTGATCAAGCGGCTTCCTCTTCACTCACGTTATCACCCCTGGCAGTTGCTGGGTCACTACCTTTAAACAGCAGCGCCCAGTTTGCCGCGTACCAACGTGACGACCCCTACTGTAACCGCATCATCAGATACTTGAATGGCTCGCCTTCTCCACCTAATGCCAGACTACGTGGTCAGCTACGGCTGTTCAAGCTAGAGAACAATGTCCTGCAGCACTATGCTTACAATGCGGATGGGCATCGGTGGGTGCCAGTACTTCCCCGTTCGCTGCGAAAACAAGTTCTCGAAGCATTGCACGACGACCCATCAGCCGGACACTTAGGATTTCAAAAGACCTACAACCGCGTTAGGAGCCGTTTCTTTTGGCCTGGTCTTTCTACCTTTGTGGCTAATTATGTCGCTTCTTGCGCACTTTGTCAAGGCGGGAAACGACCAACTTCAGCTCCTGCTGGCTTATTACAACCCATTCCATGTCCCGACACACCTTTTGTCGTTGTCGGAATAGACCTGGGCCACTTTCCGTAACGCCAGCGGGCCACCGCTGGATTGTCACAGCCGTCGACCACCTCAGACAATACGCTGAGACCGCTCCTCTATATACTAGCTCTGCCTCAGACGTTGCCGCCTTCTTTTTAGAAGCCATTGTGTTGCGTCATGGTGCACCTCGCGCGTTGTTGAGTGACCGAGGCAAGGCCTTCTTGTCAACAATTCTCGACGAAATCCTAAAAACTTGTGGCACAGTTCATGAGAGCACATCCGCTTACCACCCGCAGACAAATGGGCTGACAGAGCGATTCCACCGGACTCTGATCGACATGATATCCATGTACATCGAACCGAACCACGATAATTGGGACAAAATCTTGCCGTTCGTAACATTTGCACACAACACCGCTGTTCAACGAACCACCGGGTATTCACCTTTCTTTCTCGTCTATGGTCGTACGCCGACATTCACCATTGACGCCTCTTTCTTCAATGTAATGACAAAAACGTCGACGACTACGCCAGAACATTTCGTTGCCAGGCTTGCTGAGGCACGGCAACTTGCTCAACTCAACACGGAGGCCAGTCAACAAGACCGCAAGCAACGCTATGACAGCTTTCGTCGAGACGTCACCTTCCGTCCTGGAGATGAAGTACTACTTTGGACGCCTGTTCGCACACCCGGATTGTGTAAAAAGTTTCAGTCACGCTTTCTAGGACCTTACGTTGTTTGTGAACGAACATCTCCTGTCAATTACCTTGTCACTCCCGTCGAGGGTTCCTCGGACCGTCGTTACCGTGCCTCCGGATAGTCCACGTTTCACGTCTTAAACCCTTTGTAAGCCGTACGTTTCCCACCTAAGTCTCGGCCGGGCCGGCCGCTCAAGTGCGCGGGGAAAATAAGTGTAAGCATTATTTATGCGTCCCATCTTTTCATCTGTACATACTCATCATCACCAGTCAAGTTTAGGTTGTGGGGCACATACTCGAGTCAATAAAGGAGAGTCTTGAGTGTACTCGACGCCATCTTACAATATATATATATATATATATATATATATATATATATATATATATATATATATATATATATATATATATATATATATATATATATGTATGTATTGTAATGAGCGAGACAGAGTACAAGAGACAACACCCGATCCTGGGCCGGCTGTTCTTATTCTGCACTTCATCTTCCTCTGCCTCTTCCAGCTAGCTCCTCGCACCCAGAGCCCCGATTCCGCTGCTCTTAGTCATCAGTGCTCATCACACTCAGTCATGACTGCGAGTGCGTGGAGCTGCCGACAGTGCTTCATGTGGGCGCGGTTGGCTGCATCGTGGTGGTCGGACTTTTCCACGCTTGAACTTCGTCTGAAAATATTTTGGAGCAAAATCTAGTAGCCGACATTGAATGTGTCGCCGTGGTCGTTCGAAATGTCGGTTAAGACGCCGAGGTTTGCTCAGGTTTGGCGTAAACTTTGGCCGATAGCGACTGTGGGTTACGACTTTGTGTTGCGGCGGTCTATAACATCGGCCATGTTGCAACGCTTCCAGTGCGTTTTACGACGGGCGGAATAAGTTCTGTTGCTGCGGTTGATCTCGTCCAAGGTTCGACGTGTTCGGAGACTTGGTGAAAACAGTTCTGGTGGGTGGCGTTGACTTCCTCGCCTGGGTCGGACCCGTCTAGGCTGTGACTTGGCACGCTGAGGTTGTATTTGTTGACTTGGTCGGCCACAGTGTCGTTGTTGACGTTGGGCATTGGCATTCGCTCGCCCCTTGGTCGATGAAGACTCGGGGGTATGAAATTGGCTGTACCTCGGTGGTCTGTCTTTACGACGCTGTAACATGGTGGAGAGATTTGGTTGGCGACAGTGGATGTGTTGGAGCAGTCGTTGTTTGCCGAGTAGATATTTATGTCGTCTGAGTGGGGTGGTGTGGTTTCTATGTGCATTTAAGTGCCGAGCCGGAAAATGCTTGCGCAACAGAGGGTGAGTGTGAGCGCTCACAGACCACTGGACAAAATCATGATGTGACGTGCCCGCAGCTTCCTTGCTGTTATCGCTCTTGTTTTGACCGAGCTGGTCATGGCCTGAACAATCAGGGGTGATTTCCATGGTTACGAATTCATGAGGGTCTGCGCGACGTTCAGGTTGTACGTTGGGAGTCAGAATGGCGTGCTTGTCGTCGTCAGCAAGATCGTACATTATGTTGCCAGAAAGGCCGATGCTGGCTCTCTCTGCTTGGAACGCATCGATGTAGCTCACACGCTCGGCCAATGACTGTAGATGTGGTACACACTGGTCCAAGATTGTTTCCTTGCTATTCACGGTTGTCTCTGACAGCTCTGTCTTGGAAATGGCATTGGTTGCTGGCACGGAAGTTTGTGAGATGGGTCCCGGTGTGGAACCTTGCACAGGAAAAGCGATGCCTGCCTTGGAGCTTGTTTCAGTGTACCCTGCGGAGCGTTCAGCCAAGAGGTCATCAAAGCTTATGCAGGGTACAGCTCCACATTCGCGGTGGTTCGGTGTGGGTATGTCGTTTGAGTGACGTCCTTCACGAGGCCCGTCTTCGGTAGTGGTCTTTGGCTGAGCCGAACTTGAATTGGACGATGGCACAGAGTCCGAAAGCTCAAGTGAACTTCAACGCATGACTGCAATATGGAGGCGGAAACCCTCCTGCGCCTTATCCCCAGTAGTCGTCAGGTTGAACTGGGTGGTGGAAGGGAGATCGGAGAGCGCCCGGCCGAAGGCAGCTATGAGCTTGGAGCTCCACTCTAACCAAGACTGCTGCTTGAAGCCTTCATACCGGTGCCACGCCGCTGCACCTTCCCGAAGACGGTCTACAGCCACGGTCCATTTCTGAGATTCCATCCAGGCCTCGCGCATTGCTATCGCGTCGACGGTTGCCACCCAGCTGTCAGCGTTCTTTCGGACCCCGTGGAATTCCGGTAGTTCGCAGACGGCTGGTGATTGTGAAATGGCAGGTGGCAACGCAGAGATGACCGACGCGAAGCAGTCGAGCTGGTGTGAGAGCTCGATGAGAGAAGACCGAAGCTCCCTGCGTTGCTCCGGTGTGCTTGCCTCAAGGTCGTATGAGGCAGCTACATCCAACACTGCGTTAATGTCACACAATGCTGGCAACATTGTAGGAGCTCGCTCGGCGATCAACGCAGTCAGTTTGTTAGTCTCGGCGCGGAGTCGCGCGATGGTACGCCGCAGTTCTACGGCACTGTCACACGAGGCTTCTGAACCGCTTTGGTTCGCGTCCGTGAAGTACGTGGTTCTAGTAGTACTCACGGCGGTGACACGCACGTCCAAGGAAGCATGAACAGCGTTTCTTGGCGGCTCGTATGTGGGAAGAGTACCGGACAGGGAATGCAGGTCGTGGGAAGCTTGAACAGCATTCCCAAAGGACAGGAGCCTATGCGTATTACGGCCGCGAAGTGGTAGCATATTGTCCATTGGGTGATGCCCTGGTACCACATAGGAGGCATGGACACCGTCCACTGATGGCCCGATGGGCAGCTGAAGCGGCGGTCGGGTTGTTGACTCCATCGTCAAAGAAGCGTGAACGGCGTTCCTGGATGGGGCCGCCCGGGCTGCCGACGAACCACGAAGACACGTACCGGTGGCTTCCCGCAGAGGGTTCACTTGTCGAACTGCGCCGTTGTAATGAGTGAGACAGAGAACAAGAGACAACACCCGATCCTGGGCCAGCTGTTCTTATTCTGCACTTCGTCTTCCTCTGCCTCTTCCAGCTAGCTCTTCGCATCCAGAGCCCCGATTCCGCTGCTCTTAGTCATCAGTGCTCATCACAATACATATATATATATATATATATATATATATATATATATATATATATATATATATATATATATGCTAATTTCGCCTTCTCAAATCACAACAAAATTGTGCAACATGAAGTTTTCCGGAAATATCTGCTACAAAGCTGTTCACGCTCTCATGGCAACATGAGTCTCTCAGTAATACGGCAACTAATTTACACCATAGCCTCATACCACTACCTGAGTGTGACGCGCTCGTTGTACACGTGTGGTGTCGTGCTTAATACGCCCGTCAAGCAAAAAATACATTTGTGGCATGTTATGTGGACGGTGCGATGAGCTCCAATGTGACGGCAAGCAATACATGGTAATTTTCTCAGTAAACGATGGGGAGAATCGTTTGCAATGCGACTATTGTGACGTAGTACCAGCACCCACAACAGGGTTGGTGATCTCGGTAAGCAAAGCTTTGTTTTACAGCTGTTGTGCGTTTTCAATTTTGTGAGCCCTGACAAATGGTGCGTGCCTGTCGTATACAAGAATCAGGTAATCTAGCACTAAGATGTATTGTGTAACAATATTTTGTTTAAATTAGTGCTTAATTGATTGACAAATATATATTGCAAATCACGGATTTATCATGCAGCCCTTAATACTAGCTTTGCTTGCACTTGTCAGCTTAGCATCTTTTCACAATGTTGATTTGATTTGATTGATTTGTGGGGTTTAACGTCCCAAAACCAACATATGATTATGAGAGACGCCGTAGTGGAGGGCTCCGGAAATTTTGACCACCTCGGGTTCTTTCACGTGCACCCAAATCTGAGTACATCTTTTCACAATGTTGTTAGGTAAAGAGTGTCGCGTACCATGTTCTGGCTGATGTGGCGTTTTGTGGTGTATAAGATCGTAGTCCACCCCTCCCCTAAATAAAACCTCGCTCGGGCGCACGCGAACAAAAAGGCGGCGCTGTGTTTACTCGGTGGCAAACTTGTGTGGCCAATCGCACTCTCCACGACCACTTTGTTCTCCTCGTGTTACCGTGAGCGCAGTCAAAGAACAATGCTGAAATGAGTGGCTAAGCATGTACCGTATTCTAAAAGCGTGAAAAACGCACTGATAAGTGCTCATGTGTCAAATGACGTGCAAGAAATAGACTTCGACGAATGCTGATTGTCTAGCAAATGGGTGCATTTAGTGTATAACATTCTTTTTATCTTTGATGATCCTAATTACAGGCTGCTCTACCGAAATAAATACGTACACAAGAACGAAGCTTGCGTACATGGAGGCAGCAAGGAAGAAATAGTTCACCTGGAGGAACTGAACAGTGAGCGCAAGCTGTCGCCACATGCTTTTTTATAAACTATAATGTGCCCGTCTGCTTTATCGCAGTATGGTTAAACAACTTTTAGGATCTCAACAACCAAACCAACGTTGGCTTATTTCAAACCGATCGAAGTGTTTCTGTGCGCTTTTGAAGAAAAAAAATTTGATCACTTCATATGCAATTGGTTGGTCAAACTTTATTGACAAAAATTATTTGAGCAGATGCTTGGAAGTTATCAAATAAATATTTTTTCACGAAACACTTTTCAGTTGCGTATAGCTGGATTACTGCATATTTCTGCATTTTTAACAAAGTGCCTCCGATTTTTATTTCTCTATTTTGTTTATTTGCTTTGCATCTGGAAGAATGTCAAAGCTTAGGCTCCTGCATTAACTGTTTGGATTTGTGTATGCCGAAAAATCACACATATTTATCACAGAAATCACCATGCACACGCCGGCTTTACAAACACTTTTTTATTAACAAGTTTGTTTACCATCAAGCTAAAAAGCATGGTGAGCCGATACGGCTGTCTTTCCTTCAGAGCACTTCTTTTTTTACGTGAATGGAAAGAAAATGCACATTGCTGAATAGAAGGTATGACAACCCACAACCTCTGCATGTCCCTTGTGATGTTTTTTTTTCTAATAGAAGAGTCTCGTGCGAGGCATGCAGAGGTTGTATAAGGTTGATTTTATGCTCTGGTCTGCTGTACTTGCCCTAAAAGTTACATTCGAAGGTTTACACTATAACTTTTCAGTTTAGAAGACTTCCAAATACCTATAAAGACAAAAACAACCTATACATCTAAATAAGTTACAATTTTAGAGGGTGCTAGTTACTTTTCGCTTTAAAGGTTTCTCTGTGACTTAGAAGAATACCGCGTCTGATATGGTAGAAATTATCATATTAAACGCTAATGCACAACCCTTAAATTAGACAGATACGAATCTTAAAATTGTATGCTTTACTAAAGGTTACGAGGTTAAGTGTGTAGCAATGACAGTGTTGGAATTCACATGGCGCTGAGACGAGGATTATGTTTTGTCCCCGATGTTATTCATGCTGTTCATGGTGAGGATGGACGAAGCGCTGGAAGTTAGCAACAGTGGGTTTGATCGTTCACACAAACAAGCTGGCGCGATGGTTGAGCAGATGCTTCCAGGTCTATTTTATGCAGACAATGCTGTCATATTTGTAGACAGTCAAGACGATATACAGCAGCTGGTAGATATATGTGGAAGAGAAGGCGAGGCACCAGGACTAGTAAATAGTGCAACAAAATGTGGATTGATGGTATTCAATTATCACAAAGACCTGGTGGTCTGAACACAGGGCCAAGTAATACCGAAGGTAGGCGAGTAGAAGTATCTTGAAGTATGGGGAAATTAGGAAGATTGATATGTGTAGTTACAGGAAAAAACATCTGTAGAAAACAGAAAGAGGAATGCTGCAATACTGAATCACAGAATATTATGGTAAATATTTGGTACGAAGTGCTTCGAGGACTGTGGAAAGGCGTAATGGTTCCAGGACTTACATTAGGGAACTCAGTGGTCTGCATGAAGTTCAAGGTGCAATCAAAAATGGATGTAAATCAAAGGACTGTGAGACGCCTCGCGTTGGGCGCTCACGGGAATGTGACGAAGGACGCTGTAAAAGTTCATATGCTATGGACAGGCTTTGAAGTGAGAAAATCTCAGAGCAAAATGATATTTGAAGAGAGGCTTAGAAAAATGAAGGAGAGTAGATGGGCAGGGAAGGTGTTCAGGTATTTGTAAAGGAAGAGCGTGAACACAAAGTGGGTAAAACGAACTGGGAGGCTCGCCAGTAAATATACGGCTGGCAGAGTGGGTGACACGGCAACAAAAAGCATTAAGCAAAACGTCAAAGAGGCGGAGAGGAATTATTGAATGAATGAGATCTAAAAGAAGCCGGCTCTCGTTAACTAACGAAAAGGCAAAAACGAAAGAAGGCGGCAGAGGTTTTATGGTAATTCGAGGGGAAGCGCTTTACTGTTCGAAGCGAGGTCGGGTTGCCTTAGAACGCGTAGTCATAAAGCGAGATTCAGTAAAGAAGAAGAACAATTTACATGCCGTGGGTGAGTCAAGAAAACGATGGAACATGTTATGATTGAATGCGGCGATATCCACCGAGGTATATGTGTGGTACAAGCCTACATGAGGCTTTAGGTTTTAGGGACAAACATGGAAAGCTGAACATGTCTGCGATAGAAGCAAGTAAGAGACGGTTAGAGTACTGGTGACAGAAAAGTAGAGATAAAGGACAAATATTGGAAAAATGAAGTCATTCTGCCTGAAGAGGCAGAGAGATGAAACACAAATTCATAATTTTTATTTGTGATAATAAGATTGATTTATTGAAAGTAGATAAAACAATAGGCCAACATAGAAAGAAACATTTCGTGTTTTTCTGGTGAGCCTGGGGGCACATATGTCACTGTGATGTTATGTTTCGGTTCATAATTCGTCCCAGAAAAAACGATGCAGCCCGCAGGTCAACAAGCACACTTAAAACGTACTTACACACGCGAACGACATAAAAGAGTTGACGAACACAGTTTAAAATTCATATCTTGACCGCTACGCGCGAGAGTCAAAAGATGCTCATAACGGTTCACAGGTGAAGACGAAGTAGCCGACGATGTCACCGAGGCGAAGTCGTCGAGTATCCGATGACGTAGCTCGGGGAGCACTGTGGTCACGTAAAGGCGCTGTCGTTGATCCCGGAGTTCCAGCCCACTGGAACTGCTCCGTGAAGACTCACTCGGTCCCGCGTGCTCATGGCCGAACACTCAGCGCGACCATCGGTACAAAGCGGCCACGCTTGGCCCGGCCTCGTACCCATTCCCTGACTCGATCTTCCTCTCGTGGTGGAACAGGCGGGAGTGCTTTGATTGCGCCGAGGCACCAGGAAGTAGGCCTGCTGGTTCTCCCATGGACCGGACTCCCAGTGAATGAGATAGCCCTGAAGCCTTTCGATGCCCGCGCACAGCTCTCACACTGCCACGCTTTTTCGAGCCACACGCACACCATATCGCTGTCCTCTTCGCTACCGCACGGCACATGCACGATTCGCTCCCTCACGGTTCGCAAATTCAAAAAGTCAGACAGGTCATCACCGAGTCGCCACCGAACGGCGCACTGTGTAGTTCGTAATACACTGTGTGTGAACGTTATTCTCTCCCGGTGTCTCTCGTTTTTTTGGGCAGACTTCGCGACGCCGTACTGTTGGTTTGCGCGACGTCAGGATGAAATGAGATCTCAATTGTCGGCATACAAGACATATATATATCTGTGATGAATCGTCGCCTACCTTCTTTTGTCATGCAGCCACTCTGCCTTGTCTCACAAGGCAATTGTGAGCAATAAACTGATTTTATAATTGTTCTATGTGTTCACGACTGCGCAAAGGCCGAAACCACCAAATTCGAACCGGCTGAACAATTATGCTGATATTCTACGCGTGTTATGAATAAATTAGCGGCGAGAAGGAGATTTAAGGCCCATTAAAGCCTTAAAGCCAAAAAATTTCATTCTTGGTGTACTATCCAAGGGGTGCTATGACAGAAGACAGTTTTTGAAGCAAGACGTCTTGTATTTATGACAAACAGATGGTACGCAAACGTATACGAACAACATGAGAGGCACGGAAGAATGTGGCGCATCGTCCACGCCGAGAGATAAATAAAAACGGCCCAGACATTACTATACACAAACGTCACTCATATACAATGAACGTCACTCGTGCATTGCTCACCATAATCTTATACGTACAAGTAATCGCACGCGACTGGCTCATGTCTGCCGACTGAGCACAAATATATGCGAAGGCCACCACCGGAAACGCCGGCGCCACCATCTGCGGGATGTGCTTGGCAGGATCACGGGGTCTCAGCAGCCGCGTAGTCTGCTTTTCAAGCGCTGCCGCGTGCTTTAAAAACAATTTTCAAGCAGAATTAAGCAAAAAATCCTCATTCGTAGAGGCCTGCGCTGCGGCCTCTACGAATGGGAATTTTTTCTCGCATTTTGAACACAACTGAATCTATTGTCATAGGAATGGCTGCTTCCGCAAGCAATCCTGGACTTATTTATTGGGACTTATTTACAGGTGCAACCCAACGACTGATAACACGCAATCACCTACCGAATTGCTTGTAGTAACTTTTGCAGGAAGACTCAGACAAACAATAATTGAGGGATGATCACTAATCTACAACATAGAACCACTTCCTCCAAAACCATTGCAGTGTTAGAAATGTTGACGATTTGGCCTCAGTATGAAAGGATACAGATCAATTGGTAGATGTCTATGCGGAGGGAGTCATGGCTGCCGTGATTGTAACTCTGAAGAACATAAGTACTGCTTGTGTAATTGAACACACCCTGCAGACTCTGTTGAATGTGTGGCAAAAGAGAGGTAACCGAGTGTAGTAGAAATCATAGAACTTAGGCGTTGCTTTAGGAGAGAGGCTGTCGCAGAACTGCATGAAAGATTGAAAGATTATGCGGGCATAACGTCCCGGCACAAAGCTGTCATGGATGCATCACTCGCAATGTCTATAACAGAGATTATTGGTAAGTCTACTGAAAAAGCAATGGAACGTTTGACATCTATTATTTTCGAAGCTGTGGCTAAAATGTTATCACAGCAGCTGTGTCAAAACTTTCGCACAGCTTTTGTGCAAGATCTGGATTCTCAGGTTTTGGTGATTTCAAACAGTACAGAGGAAAAAAATCTTGCAACATATCGTGGATCTGTCTCTCCAAAAGCAGGACCTTCCAAACTATAGTTAAGGCTGAGCCAGAACTCATTACAGATGATTCGGGAGGCGTTACAGTTAATGATTCAGAATTTCAAAAGTCTCTGAAGCTTAACAAATTTCCCCTTACGAAAAGAATTCGTCCGAATTCAAAATCTAAAAAAATACCTGTGAAAGAACGACTTCTTTGAGAACCTGTCTAAAAATGATTTCTTGAAAAAAGATATTTTCTATCAGGCAGTTTCTACTGCTGTTCTAGCATCAAAATATATTCCCTAAAAATCTTGCAGTAGAATGGCTGGTCTATTTGGTCCGCAACTACACATTTATGAAATGTTTCTTCGGAAACTGTTCAGACATAGTTGCTATTCAAGAAACCTGGCTTGCAAATGGTCGAAAGTTTTACCTAAAAAACTTGACCGAGTAGGGAGGGCGGTATGGCCTTTTTAATATCAACAACGTTTAGTCAGGGAGCCAAGATATTCTATCAGTGTATGGATCCTGATTGCGAAATTTCTGTGTTAGACAGAACACTACCCGACTGCTCGCTTTTTTTTTTTGCAAGTGGATATTTCCTGGCAGGTGTTCAGAACACGAGATGCCTTGATATCATGTTCACTTCATGCCGAAAAGACATATTACTGTCTCGCGAGTCCAATTCATGCCATGTGTCATGGGGTTTCAGATTTGATGCATCTGGCAGACGCTGGTGGGAATGGACGCTTGATACTAAATTTTCTTACTTGAACTCACATGCTGCCACACTAATTAGAGGTAATTCTGATCTGCCTGTAGATTTAACATTTCCCAGCTCCTCTTTAACTACATCCTCCTGGAATAATTGATATTGTGCTACAAACAGCGACCATCTTCCAATTAGTTTAGAAATTAAAATCCCAACGATATCTTTAGCCGAAAAGTTGGTTCATTTGTAAGTATGGTAAATTACAAAAAGACTTGAAGAATACGTTAATTTTTGCAAGGACATGCAGGAAGATATTACGGCTATGAGTCTGCGTACGGTATTGAAGCGATCATTAAAAATGTAACATATATTTTAAACTCGGGCACAGGAGAATCTTTTAGTTCATGGTAGAATGTAGAACGTGTCAGGAGGTATAAAAACAAAACAGTGGCTTAGAAAAAGAAGCTTCTAATGAACGAACGCCCCAAAAATTTTGTGCTACTATGAAATCATGGACACTGATTTTAAACGAACAGAGCACAAAACAAAAGTTGACTATGATAGCAATATATTTAGTTATGTGTGCCGGTTTAAAAATAAGAAAGCGATTTTTTGTGTGTGCTAGCAAGATGATTCCACAGTAAGAAAGTATTGATTCTTCCAATATGTCTCCTTTCGAACTCTTCAAATTCTCTGAAAATGTTTCTTGAGACTTGGAAGACAAATTTAATACAAATATGTCAAAGCCGATGGTGAAATAAAAGGCAGATAAGGATTTAAGGAGGTTACTTTAGCATAACTGGTAGATGTATTAAAGTGTTTACCTCTCGATTGATATGTGGGGTTTAACGTCCCAAAACCACTATATGATTATGAGAGACGCCGTAGTGGAGGGCTCCGGAAATTTAGACCACCTGGGGTTCTTTAACGTGCACCCCAATCTGAGAACACGGGCCTACAACATTTCCGCCTCCATCGGAAATGCAGCCGCCGCAGCCGGGATTCGAACCCGCGCCCTGCGGGTCAGCAACCGAGTACCTTAGCCACTAGACCACCGCGGCGGGGCAGTGTTTACCTCTCACTGCTCCTGGACCTGATTGTGTGATCTCTGTAATAATAAAAGTACTATACAAAACATTTTCAAGTGAAATCCATAATATGGTCAATTATTCATTGAAAAATCTTTGTATATCAGCAGATTAGAAGAATCCCGAAATATTTCCGGTAGTAAAAAACAGGCAAAGGGGTTTACCGTTGACAATATAAGGCATATTTTACTGATGTCTCACCTGGTTAAACGTGTAGCGAGGGTCTTGAATGCCCGAGTAATGAACTATATCAATAAAAATTGAATAATAAACTCTAGTCAAATTGGCTTTAGATCGGGATGCTACACTTATTGTGCACATGTGGATTTTTAAAGTCGCATACAACTGGCTCAGCGTCGGCGAGAAGACTGTGCACTAGCGACTCTATTAGCTAATGTTATGATCGGCCTCCCTGGCTTGGCGCCGCTTGGACGCGTGAGACATTGCGGCCGAGCCTACCTTGATTTCTTCAGGGTCAGCGCTTCAGGGTCAGCACTCGCAATGTCTATAACAGAGATTATTGGGAAGTCTACTGAAAAAGCAATGGAACGTTTGACATCTATTATTTTCGAAGCTGTGGCTAAAATGTTATCACAGCAGTTGTGTCAAAACTTTCGCACAGCTTTTGTGCAAGATCTGGATTCTCAGGTTTTGGTGATTTCAAACAGTACAGAGGAAAAAAATCTTGCAACATATCGTGGATCTGTCTCTCCAAAAGCAGGACCTTCCAAACTATAGTTAAGGCTGAGCCAGAACTCATTACAGATGATTCGGGAGGCGTTACAGTTAATGATTCAGAATTTCAAAAGTCTCTGAAGCTTAACAAATTTCCCCTTACGAAAAGAATTCGTCCAAATTCAAAATCTAAAAAAATACCTGTGAAAGAACGACTTCTTTGAGAACCTGTCTAAAAATGATTTCTTGAAAAAAGATATTTTCTATCAGGCAGTTTCTACTGCTGTTCTAGCATCAAAATATATTCCCTAAAAATCTTGCAGTAGAATGGCTGGTCTATTTGGTCCGCAACTACACATTTATGAAATGTTTCTTCGGAAACTGTTCAGACATAGTTGCTATTCAAGAAACCTGGCTTGCAAATGGTCGAAAGTTTTACCTAAAAAACTTGACCAAGTAGGGAGGGCGGTATGGCCTTTTTAATATCAAGAACGTTTAGTCAGGGAGCCAAGATATTCTATCAGTGTATGGATCCTGATTGCGAAATTTCTGTGTTAGACAGAACACTACCCGACTGCTCTCTTTTTTTTGCAAGTGGATATTTCCTGGCAGGTGTTCAGAACACGAGATGCCTTGATATCATGTTCACTTCATGCCGAAAAGACATATTACTGTCTCGCGAGTTCAATTCATGCCATGTGTCATGGGGCTTCAGATCTGATGTATCTGGCAGACGCTTGTGGGAATGGACGCTTGATACTAAATTTTCTTACTTGAACTCACATGCTGCCACACTAATTAGAGCTAATTCTGATCTGCCTGTAGATTTAACATTTCCCAGCTCCTCTTTAACTACATCCTCCTGGAATAATTGATATTGTGCTACAAACAGCGACCATCTTCCAATTAGTTTAGAAATTAAAATCCCAACGATATCTTTAGCCGAAAAGTTGGTTCATTTGTAAGTATGGTAAATTACAAAAAGACTTGAAGAATACGTTAATTTTTGCAAGGACATGCAGGAAGATATTACGGCTATGAGTCTGTGTACGGTATTGAAGCGATCATTAAAAATGTAACATATATTTTAAACTCGGGCACAGGAGAATCTTTTAGTTCATGGTAGAATGTAGAAGGTGTCAGGAGGTATAAAAACAAAACAGTGGCTTAGAAAAAGAAGCTTCTAATGAACGAACGCCCCAAAAATTTTGTGCTACTATGAAATCATGGACACTGATTTTAAACGGACAGAGCACAAAACAAAAGTTGACTATGATAGCAATATATTTAGTTATGTGTGCCGGTTTAAAAATAAGAAAGCGATTTTTTTGTGTGTGCTAGCAAGATGATTCCACAGTAAGAAAGTATTGATTCTTCCCATATGTCTCCTTTCGAACTCTTCAAATTCTCTGAAAATGTTTCTTGAGACTTGAAAGACAAATTTAATACAAATATGTCAAAGCCGATGGTGAAATAAAAGGCAGATAAGGATTTAAGGAGGTTACTTTAGCAGAACTGGTAGATGTATTAAAGTGTTTACCTCTCGATTGATATGTGGGGTTTAACGTCCCAAAACCACTATATGATTATGAGAGACGCCGTAGTGGAGGGCTCCGGAAATTTAGACCACCTGGGGTTCTTTAACGTGCACCCCAATCTGAGCACACGGGCCTACAACATTTCCGCCTCCATCGGAAATGCAGCCGCCGCAGCCGGGATTCGAACCCGCGCCCTGCGGGTCAGCAGCCGAGTACCTTAGCCACTAGACCACCGCGGCGGGGCAGTGTTTACCTCTCACTGCTTCTGGACCTGATTGCGTGATCTCTGTAATAATAAAAGTACTATACAAAACATTTTCAAGTGAAATCCATAATATGGTCAATTATTCATTGAAAAATCTTTGTATATCAGCAGATTAGAAGAATCCCGAAATATTTCCGGTAGTAAAAAACAGGCAAAAGGGTTTACCGTTGACAATATAAGGCATATTTTACTGATGTCTCACCTGGTTAAACGTGTAGCGAGGGTCTTGAATGCCCGAGTAATGAACTATATCAATAAAAATTGAATAATAAACTCTAGTCAAATTGGCTTTAGATCGGGATGCTACACTTATTGTGCACATGTGGATTTTTAAAGTCGCATACAACTGGCTCAGCGTCGGCGAGAAGACTGTGCACTAGCGACTCTATTAGCTAATGTTATGATCGGCCTCCCTGGCTTGGCGCCGCTTGGACGCGTGAGACATTGCGGCCAAGCCTACCTTGATTTCTTCAGGGTCAGCGCTCCGAGAGATGCGCCAAGAGCGGCGACAACACGAAAGTCGTTCGAATTCTCGAGGGCCGTCGGCGCTCCTCGTATCGTAAAACCCTTTGGACACACCTGACCAACTGACGGATTAAAGAAGCGCTGTTGGCCATCGAGGCTGCTTGCTTTCTACGTCAAGGTGCCCCCGATAATGAGGCAAGCGTCTGAGATTCGTCTGCGGGGATATTTCTCACGCATTATGTGCTGCCTTCATGGCGAGAGTTTTCCACAAGCCGCGGCCTGCAAACGCCACTGGCTACATCAATGAGTGAACCCTGCACACGAATACACAAGTTGATCTGCACGTAAGATCCAAAGTGTTCGCGCTGTGTTGTGTCGTATGTGTTGTGTAGTGTTTTTTTGCTTTGCCATGGGACGAAGTGGGCGTGCCTGTTCCCTCTTTCGTGGGCTGGGAAGGAGGTGGTGTTTCATCTTCCCTTTTTGGAGATGGAGGTGAAGATGGTAATTTTATTGGACTGTCCTGGACTCTATTGTTTTCCATGCAGAAAATTTTGGGAAGACAAGGGCATAAAACGGTAGCGCCGAGACACCCCCGACAAGCACCCAAAAGCTACTATCAAGCTTCCATCGAGAGCTTCCATGATGTTACCACCAATCATGTAACCACGCTACCTTAAAAATGGAAATATTGTAATTAAGAGTTACTCTTAACAGCTCCGGTTACTCTCCTTGACATCTTCTCGAGGTTTTGGCTGCCTCCAGTTCTATGGGCCCACCGCCGACTACATCACTAAGGCGTACGAAAAAGTGCAGTACTCTATTGTAATCCAAAAGATGCAAATGCAAGTCTATTGCTTCCCAAAATATCCAACAGGATTCGTTCAATAGTTTGTAAGAGAAAGAAAATTTTATTTTTTCTTGGGCGGATGCTCTTCTAAAATATATAAGCAGACACGAGGTGAGGTGTACCACAAGGCTGATTTAATTGACACCACCTGATTTATTTGACATATAATTTCCATTACGACCTATCGGTATATTCAAATTTACATGTATGCAGATGGCGTTGCCTTATTTGCAACAAACAGTGATCTACACTCATTGTATCAGTCATTACAGAATTACATAAACATGTTGGAAGCATGGCTTGACATCATTCATATGTCATTGAACTTCAACAAAAGTACCCTTTTCTCGTTCTTTTTTTTCCTGTAAACATCTCACTAATGTATCGTAACGAGATCGTTCCCCAGGTAGATTTCCTGAAGTACCTAAGCGTCGTATGTAATGGAATGTTAAATTTCTAGGGTGATATAGATGAATTTGGCTGTAAAACGACACGTGCCTTGGGGTGGTTCCAAAAAATAGGAAATAGAAAAGCACGATTGCAAATAAATACATTTCTAATGATATACAAAGTGTATGTGCGGCCTATTATTCGGGTGCGTATTATTTTCTGGCAGCACGGCAGATAAAATGAGACAGCTAATAATATTAGAAAGAGAAGCTTTGCGCTTGTGTCTTGGACTCCCTGATTTTGTCGCAAATATTGTTTTGTTTGTGGAAGCGCATCTTCTCTCTTTGTTAACTCCGTTCAAAATTTTTGTAGTGTGGTGACCGAGAATGAGACCGGTGCTTTGGCAAGCATGCTGGAATGGAGAAGCAGAGGAAGAATAATATAGAATAAAGACAGGTTTCCCGGTACAGTTTTTCAATGAGCATTGGTCCCGTGTTTATAAACCTCAGGTGCTGTTTGTTCAAACACTTCTAGATGCTTTAAATCTTACTTTATTCGAGATCATACCATCAGACAATCCAATCGGTTATGTGCAAATAGAACTTGATATCTTCCCAACGAATGCTAAACATTTGCCCTGGAAGTATTTGATTGGCTTATTAGAAGAACACCTGTCTCAGTTAGGTACCAACATTGTAATTGCACCGGATTCATCTCTGAGAGACGCAAAAGTAGGTGTGGGTATTTTTTCGCTCTCATTATCTTAGATTTTTTTAAATACGCCTTCAAGGTTTTACGCCCATATTTGAAGCGGAATTGACGACTGCTATACTATCTCTTCGAAAACTTCCTGGAACTTCTTCATTTTTATCATTGTCATCGGCCTCAGCAGTACTAGATACATTTAAATCATTGATCCCAGCAAATATACGTCTAGTGCGATTGATATGGGTGCCAAGTCACCGTACTATATTCATAAAATAGATTGCTAATTTACTAGCGCGAGCGTCCCTTATGGTAAGATTGTGCCAGTGATACCTCTTACAGCTTATGTAATAGCCGCGAAGTTCAGAAAAATTGTTCTTTTTGAGGTCTCATCAAAGATAACGATGCCGTATCCAGCATTTTCACACCTGCACTTCGTATGGAATAATAAATGGTGTCTCACGCACAAATTGTAAGTCTTCGTAACAAAGTTACGATGCCCTGTACCACCTCTTACTAACTACTTGAACAGGTCTGGTCTGGTGCCATCCCCTCTGTGCGCTAGCTGTATCGAACCTGAAAATAGCGTCCATTTTCTTCTAGCATGCCGCAGTTTCAAAAATAAAAGAAAAAAATGTTTCCAAATTTTATTCGGAAACTAGGAATTTCACTTAGTACTCCGAATATTTTGTCCTTTGGGGCTGCTTCATTAGGACTCAGTGACAGGAACGTCTGTGGGGCCCTCTGCGAATTCTTTTGTGGCACAAGAAGATTACCTTGCTGAGCCATTGATCTGCTCTCGCTGTTTACTAAGCAAGCTTAAATTTAGTATTTCATTATTACACAGCATTCACTTGACCTACTGAAGAATTATTTATCATTATTATGCCTCAGTTATTAAAAATCCTATTATTTCTCTTCTCTCACTTTATTTCACATTTTGCCTAAATGATCCGGTCTTGTTAAAAGAAAGTAATCATCTTTGTCTAGTACGCATAATCCTAAATTGTTCACTTACATCAACCACCGGCTTCTTGGTCAATCCCCCTTGCTGGGTAAAAGCCGCAAAAGAGGACCAAGCAAGCAAGCAAGCTTGCCCGACGAACGGGTGTTGTCTCTTGTTCTCTGCCCGAATCCTTACAATGACGCAGTCCAACAAGTGAACCTATGGATGAAGCCACCAGTACGTGTCCTTAAAGGTCGTCAGCGGCACAGGCTTATCAATCGAGGAATGCTGTTCACGCTTCCTTGGCACTTCAGCTGCCCATCAGACCACCAGTGTACGGCGTTCATGCCTCCTCTGTGGTTAGAGGCCACGATCTGATGTCCACCATGCCACCACCCCACGGTAGGGATCTGCACGGGCTCCTGTTCTTCGGGAAAGCTACTTACGCTTCCCATGGCCTACATTCCCGTTCCAGGACTATGCCAAGATACGAGCCACCAAGGTACGCCTTCCAGGCTTCCCCTCTCGTGAATTTCGCAGCCGTGAGTGCTACAACCACTACTTACTCGAAAACCGTGAATCCCGACTCATTGGGCTTCACACCCGAGAACGCCGTGGACCTGTGGCGTACCGTCGCGCTACTCCGCGTCAAGAATAATGAACTGACAGCGTTGATATATTCGAGCGAGCTCCTACCATGCTCCCAGCATTGAGCATCGCCGACGTCATGCTGAATGTAGCCGCGTCACATGACCTAAAGACCAGCCCACCAGAGCAACGCAAAGAGCTTCGGGGTGCCCTCCTGCAGCTCTCAGACCACCTGGGCTGCTTCGCGTTGACAATCACTGGATTATCGCCTGTCACCACACCGTCACAAGTCGCCTCCCTAATACCGGAGTTCCATGGCTTTCTAAACATTACTAAAACGTTTTCAAAAATATACAATTCGTCTCAAAAACGAGCTTCTTACGTTTTTATTCAAGAATCAAGCGTATTCTTCGAAACACTATGGTCGAGATTACACTCCCCTCAGATTAGGTTCGGTCAGGCACTGCTAGAACCTCTAAATGTAAATACAAATCAGATTGCCTCGACAAGTATACTCAATTCAAAACTTCACCTGGGATTTGATGATATTATCCCTTCTAATGCAAAACAAATGATCAGTTACAAGATTACTTGACTCATCAGTTCATTAACAACATCATTGCGACAGATTCATAAGTAATAATTGAAAAGACTGGAGTAGGCTACTTGTGTCCTTCTCTCGAATGGTCTTTTTTCAGTTCAGATACCATATTATACCCCCATATTCATTGTTTAATTATTTTATATGGTTCTCGCACTTTGTGTACTCCCTGCAAGCGAATCAGAAGCAGTCATACTGATTCTCTCTCAGCATGTACTGCACTCTCTGCAGCAATAACACTCAACACTCTTGAGTTTGTTTAGTACATTTTAATACCAGCAAACCTGAGTAAAATCCGTTTGTTATAGGTATTTTGACACAGAGGCAATTTATCTAAATGAGATAGCAGACTCATTAGCCACAGCATCTTTAAGCAGACCCCACCTTGCCAATTTCACCTCACGCGTACGGCTTACGCCACAGCATTAAGATAAGATTTAGAAATGTTTGTTTGCACAAGAAAATAGACAAATTATCAGTGGATAAAGTCAGAGACTTCGGGCATGTAATATTTTGCTCGAATAAACAATTGTGTGTATCTCGGCAGTTAAAAATTGCAATCACCTGATTATGCTGCACGATTCCGCATCTGAATAATTACTTACATGAAGCTGGGCCCACATCGTCTGCGTTATGTCTCTTTTGCCAGGAAATAGAAACAACAGGCCACTCTCTTTATGTTGTCGCCAATATTCTTACTAAAGGTAAAGACAATTTTCCGGTCCACTTGATAATCTAGGTTTTCAATAAATGTTGCAGTAATTTTATTTCTTGGGGGGATTTCATAAGGTTATAGTTGCAGGAAGGTTTGCTCTGCTGTGTTTGCGTACGTAATGGAAACAAAAACATTACCTTGTTATTATAATCATATTCTTATTTGCAGCTCCGAGCCTCTCTGATTGTCTGACTATTGTCTCATGTAGTATATTTATTCATAAGTTATGATTTGATTTTATTAACTCAATTTTTTTCGCAGAATTTTAGACCCATGTCCCACTAACAACACGTATATATTCTGCATTTGCGCCTTTTACTAGAAAAGCCTACATAAGTAATTTTAAGTACCGTAGCGCTTATCACGCTGCGCTGACCATCCAACACTTGCGCGGAAAGGCGAGTGTTTCTAATGCTTTGCTAAACCCAAACAGTGGTGGCATCTACCCGTCATCTTGCGTTCTACACCTTATCACCTCTGAGGCGGGCGCGCACACCCGTGTCAGAGCCACGCGCTTTGTTTTTAAAAAAAACTGCCAGATGGCGCTCATGTCTCACGTGTGACGTGACTTGATGTGCTGGTTCGCCTCTGCTGCACGCTCGAGGACTCAAACTTAGAGATTTTCTTGAACAGAACATCAAAATATGTTTTCTTCACTCTCTCGACACCCATGGCTATCGTCTTTCGACGATATTTTCAGATTAAATGCAGATACGGGGCAAATTTTTAACTGACAATCGAACACATATGAATGCTGATTCTTGAGCAACATTGGTGGGCACTGCGGATGGGATCGGCCGTTCGGGGTATCGGCTAGTGCTGTCGTGGTACCCGGATCGCGATAACTATGGACAAGCAGACAAATGTGCAGATGGACAGACCAAAGTATTTGCGTGGAAGTTCCCTAAGAAAGACTATCGTCTTTAAAACACGGCCATGCACGGACAGAAAACACACAAGACAAGCGCTGACTTCCAACTCTCGGAAGTCAGCACTTGTTCGTGCGTTTCATTTCCGGTGACGTGTTGTTGCAGTTGTTTGTTGTAGTTGTTGTTGTTGTTGTTGTTTGTTTGTGTGTTTGTTCGTGTTTCGGTCAGATAATAATAAGCAAACCAAACACTTGAGATTAGCAGATCAATAGCGTAGCAACATTACCACGGCAGATCTATACGCACTTTAGAGCATCGCTTTTTAATCCAAAAGGCGGAAAGACCAAGCCTTCATGCCTTACTTACATTGATCACCCCTAAATTCCGCTGATGCGAATGCTGCATCAGCGGAATGTTCTTTTACAGAATAGTACGTTCGCAAACTGTCGTCTTTCGTGCAAATGTTTGTGATTTCCGTTGACTTCCATAGTTTGTATACTTTAAACATTCAGGGGGCTGGGGGTCGATTCGTGTTCTCGGAAACCAAAAATTTATGGCAACATAATGCAAAGAACTCTGTGTGCTCGAACGTAGGCACACTTTAGAAAACACAAAGTCGTCGAAATTAGTTCAGAGTTTCCAATTAGGGCGTGTCTCGAAAACTTGTCGTGGTTTTGGCACGTAAAACAGAATGAACTATCATGTATTATGCTTAGAACTTCGTTCTGCACTTGATATTTTTTTTGTCCATGAGTTGAAAACAACTCGTGAATAAACAGCCTACCGCTACATGCTCAATGCGAGAGCACATGCTTTTATTTCTCATAACTTTCCTTTGAGTGGGTTTCTTATGAACAGGTCAACATCATCATCATTATTATCACCATGATTACCATCATTATCATCATCATCATCAGCCTGACTACGTCCACTGAAGGACAAAGTCCTCTCCCATGTTCCGCCAGATAACCTGGTCCTGTGCTTGCTGCTGCCAATTCCTACCCGCAAACTTATTAGTCTCATCTGCCTACCTAACCTTCTGTCTCCCCCTAACCCGCTTGCCTTCTCTGGGAATCCAGTTAGTTACACTTGATGACCAGCAGTTATCATGTCTACGCGCTACATGCCCGGCCCATGTCAATTTCCTCTTCTTGATTTCAGATATAATATCCTTAACCCCCGTTTGTTCCCTGATCCACTCTGCTTACTTCTTGTCTCTGAAGGTTACACCTACCAATTTTCTTTCTATCGCTCGCTGCGTCGTCCTTAACTTCAGCTGAACCTTCTTTGTAAGTCTCCAGGTTTCTGCTCCGTAGCCAAGTACCCGCAAGATACAGCTGTTATATACCTTCCTCTTGAGGGATAGTGGCAATCTACCTGTCATAATTTGAGAGTGCTTGCCAATTGTGTTCCACCCCATTCTTATTCTTCTAGTTACTTCAATCTCGTGGTTCGGCTCCACGGTTATTACCTGCCCTAAGTAGACATAGTCTTTTACAACTTGAAGTGCACTATTACCTATCTCGAAGCACTGCTCTTTTCCGAGGCTGTTATACATTACTTTCGTTTTCTGCAGATTCATTTTAAGACCCACCTTTCTCACCAGACAAAGATTGGCCACCCTGGTGCAGTATCTGGCCACTACCTCCCACATGCATACGTCAATTAACTCACAGCCCTCAATCCCCAGCAGCTGCGAAGCAACTGACCACGCCGGCGGTGAGATCTGCAACGCAGCAGATGATGCTAAGAATCGCTGGATTCGGACAGGCCACCATTGGAACCTGAACTTGGCAACGTTTAATGCGGGAACCTTATCTAGTGAAGGTAGTCTAGCTGTACTATTCGAGAAGCTAGAGGGTGTTAAATAAGATATGATAGGGCTCAGTGAGGTGCGGAGGACAGATGAGGCCTATACAGTGCTACAGAATGGGCACGTCCTTTGATATCCGGGCTTGGCAGAAGGGAACTGGGAGTGGGGTTCCTAATTCATAGAAACACAGCTGGTGACATAGAGGAATACTATAGCTTTAAGGAAAGGGTGGTAGGTATCGTAATTAAACTGAATAAGATATAAGGTGGAGGTGGTACAGGCTTAAGCGCCTACATCCAGCCATGATGACGCTTGAGTTGAAATCTTCTATGAAGACGTGGAATCGGCAATGGAGTAAAGTAAAAACACAGTATACTATGAACAGGTACACACCCGCAAAAAGAACTGCGTTTGAACACAATTTTTATAGTGAATCTTGAAACCGAAACTTTATTGTTATAAATCACCAACACTAAACGTGTGCGTATAATGTTTAGAGGCATTTATTAGAACGTTTAGTTCCTTTATAACGTGTATTCTTATTTTAATCTCTGCTCTCCATCAGTAAAGCGACGAATATCCAAGAGATAACGACAGTTTCGAGGTCTTCCAGCCCTGTTCTAAAATGAACGAAGACCGAAAGTAGCGTAACACATATGTAATCACTAAAAATACAGGTCCATATATTTGGTGCAGCACATCTTGTTGCTGCCTCCTCGCAAACCACAAAACGATACCAGAACCCGTCAACGTAACTGGATACCGATGTGTGTTGTGCCATCCAGCATAGCAATTTGTTCTTCCACACAGAACGGTTGAATTCACATACGTGACGATTTTGTCAATCGGTGAGCCAGAGTTTTATTATTTGAAGTTTTCGCGATAAATCAAGCAGCTATACAATCCAACGTGTGAAACAACCCAGTGAAACGAGAATGGACACAGCGAGAAAAGCAACACTGCCACTTCGACCAAACCAGAAAGCTCACTTCCAACTTAACTCTAAATCAGATTACGATCGTCGAAAGCTGCCTGTCTATATTATGAAAAAAGGCGCGCCGGTTCTCGAACGTTTTGTAGTATGTTCTACACGTTCACTACGACGTAATTTTTTGCTCCCACAATGAAGACTTACAAAAACCCGGTTGCATTGCGAGGCACGCTGAAGTGAGGGAAGCCTGGACTGATCCCCTTCAATATTTCTGTATACTTTCGCGCCTGTTAATGCAAATATACACAGTATCAGGGAAGCTGAAAGGTATGAGCGATCGTAAATAGACGAACAACAAGCTTCACTTAAGCCAACGTTTCGACAAGGAGACTAGCCTTCATCTAGGCTCAAAGTTCAGCGACATTCTTTGTTCGACGATAATATCAATGGTTGGGATTTAGCGTACCGAACGCACGATATCATTCAGGGACGCCACAGTCAAGGGCTCCGGAAATTTAACCTTCTTGGGGTTCTTCAATCTTCTTCTAAATGTAACTACCCTGGTCTCAAGCATATGCGCCTTCGGGGATTTGATTCCGCTACCTTTGAGTTATTGGTCGAGTACCTTATCCACTAGACCACCGTGAAGGCTTTCCTTCTTCCAAGGTTTCTTACACAGCGAATGTTTTATGAAAATGTCAGTTCTGAAATAACTACTTTGCCGATCTCGACGTGTCGTTATAGCAACCGTCGTTACAGCGGCGACCACGATACTTAAAATTATGTGGGAACATTTGGATGGTTACAAAGGACACCACAACTTCTTCTCAATTAACTTTTGCTGTACTTAAAAAGACACCCAAACAGCAGCTTTCGACATTTGAGGAGAGATGCATGGTGCGCGTCATACTTCGCCTGCGATACGGCACAGAAAAAAACCGACAGGTCTGCGCAGAAGTCACACTACAGTCACAATGAAAGCTAGAAAAGCGGCTTTTCTAGAACTTTTTAAAGACGATAGTCTTTCTTGGGGACCTTCGACGCAGAAATTTTGGTCTGTCTCTCTGTCTGTCTTTCTGTCTGTACATTTCTCTGTTTGTCCACTCTTAACGGCATAGGGTGCTTGAAATGGCCAACCCCACCTGCAGCGCCCACCTATGTGGCTCAAGGTTGAGTGTTCGTGCTTGTGCAATTGTCAATTAAAAAGCAATTATTGCGCATGTCTGGGGAACCATAACAACACGTATATATTCTGCATGTGCGTCTCTTATCAGAAAGGGCATACATAAGTAATTTTAAGGACCGTAGCGCTTATCACGATGCGCTGACCATGCAACGCTTGCACGGAAAGGCGAGTGTTTCCAACGCTTTGCAAAAACGAAATGGTGGTTGATTGATTTGTGGGGTTTAACGTCCCAAAACCACCATTTGATTACGAGAGACGCCGTAGTGGAGGGCTCCGGAAATTTTGACCACCTGGGGTTCTTTAACGTGCACCCAAATCTGAGTACACGGGCCTACAACATTTCCGCCTCCATCGGAAATGCAGCCGCCGCAGCCGGGAATCGAACCCGCGACCTGCGGGTCAGCAGCCGAGTACCTTAGCCACTAGACCACCGCGGCGGGGCAACGAAATGGTGGTGGCACCTACCCGTCGCCTTGCGTTCTACACCTTATCACCTCTGAGATGGGCGCGCACACCTGTCTCAAAGCCACGCACTTTGTTTTTTAAGACAACTGCCAGATGGCGCTTATGTCTCACGTGTGAACTGGAAAAAGGCCGAAGGAAAAATTCCAAAGCGCACTGCCGCGGGTTTAGATGGGATTTCCGTTAGCCTCATTAACGAACTAGGACATAACACTAAAGAAGCATTGTTAAAAGCAGTAGAAAAAAGCTTAAAGGACGGACAAATACCGGACAGTTGGCGACAAAGTAGAATGAACTTAATCTATAAAGGCAAGGGAGAAAAGGACAAGATTCGCTCGTATAGACCACTAACCATTACATCGGTACTATACAGGATGGTGATGCAAGCAGTAAAAATTAAAATAGAAACATGGGCCGAACATAACGATATTTTGGGAGAACTTCAGAACGGATTTCGAGTCGACAGGCGGTTAGACGATAACCTGTTTGTTCTCACTCAGTGTATAGAAATATCTAAAATAGAGAATAGGCCCTTGTACGTGGCTTTTCTAGACATCACTGGGGCATACGACAACGTTAATCAGGAAATTTTGTGGGATATATTGAAAGGAATGGGCATGGGCGACGACTGTATACAGCTTTTGAGGGAGATATACCGAGAAAATACAGTTTGCATAGAGTGGGAAGGAATGCGTAGCAAAGAGAACGTTGAGGTTAGCAAGGGTCTGAGACAGGGATGTCCTTTGTCCCCGCTGTTATTCATGCTGTACATGGTGAGTATGGAAAAAGCGCTAGAAGGTAGCAACATTGGTTTTAATCTGTCACACAAACAGGGCGGCATGATGATTGAGCAGAAGCTTCCAGGTTTATTTTATGCGGACGATATCGTCTTATTTGCGGACAGTCGAGATGATATACAGCAGCTGGCGAATATATGCGGAAGGGAAGGTGAAGCTCTTGGACTAGGATTCAGTGTAACGAAGTGTGGATTGATGGTATTCAATGATCCCTGTGATCAGACGGTGTCCGTACAAGGCCAAGAAATACCGAGGGTAAGCGAATACAAGTACCTTGGAGTATGGGTAAATGAGAGTGATAGATACATGGAGGTACAGGAAAAAGCCTCGGCAGCAAAAGGAAAGAGGAATGCGGCAATAATGAAGCACAGAGCGTTGTGGGGATACAATAGGTATGAGGTGCTTCGAGGCCTGTGGAAGGGTGTAATGGTTCCAGGGCTTACTTTTGGGAACTCAGTGGTGTGCATGAGGGCAGAGGTGCAATCGGGAATGGATGTAAATCAAAGGACTGTGGCACGCCTCGCGTTGGGTGCTCACGGGAAGACGACAAACGAGGCTGTAAAGGGCGATATGGGGTGGGCAGGTTTTGAGGCGAGGGAAGCGCAGAGCAAAATAAGGTTCGAAGAAAGGCTAAGAAAAATGAAGGAGAGTAGATGGGCAGAGAAGGTGTTCCGTTATTTGTATAGGAAGAGCGTGGACACACAGTGGAGAAAAAGAACTAGAGGACTCACTAGTAAATATACGGCTGGTACTGTAAGCCATATGTCAACAAAGAGCGTTAAGGGAAAAGTCAGGGAGGCGGAGAGGATTTACTGGATGGCAGCTATGGAGAAAAAACCGGCTTTGAGTAACTACCGAAAAGGCAAAAATGAAATAAGGAGGGAGGCATTTTACGATAATTCAAGGGGAAGCGCTTTACTGTTTGAAGCGAGATCGGGTTGCCTTAGAACGCGTAGTTATAAAGCAAGATTCAGTAAAGAAGAAGAACAATGCACATGCTGCGGGAAAGATAAGGAAACGGCGGAGCATGTTCTGATTGAATGTGGAGATATCCACCCAGGTGTACGTTTGGGCACGAGCCTACAGGAAGCCATGGGTTTTAGGGACAACAATGGAAAGCTGAACACACCCGCGATTGAAATAAGTAAGAGACGGTTAGAGTATTGGTGGCAGAAAATTAGAGAGAAAGGACAAAAATAAATATTGGAAAAATAAAATATGGACAGTGTGCCGTAAATGGCAGAGAACTTAAGCTGAAAATTTACCTTTTTTTCCATTAAGATAGAATTTATCGAAGTAGAGGCATTAGGCCAACATCAAAAAAGAAAAAAGGGTTTTTTTTTTGTCGAGCCTGGTGGCATACTTGTCACCACCCCGTTATAAAGGGGACGCTCATAGCATCCATCCATCCATCCATCCATGACGTGACTTGATGCGCTTGTTCGCCTCCGCTGCACGCTCGAGGCACTCTATCGCAGCGCTTCCGGAATACCATTCACTAATTTTCTTGCGGTGAACATCAAATAAATGTCATGTTCACTCTCTCCACACGCAAGACTATCGTCTTTGGACAACATTTACAGATTACATGCACAGATGGGGTCAATTTTTTTTTAAACATTCTTAGGGTAATTGCGGCCAGAGCACTTGCAGGGTACCCATGACGCCATAAATCATCATAACCTTTTCGTAGTCGGGGAGCATTAACCATGCCAGTCTTCATTATTTTTTCGAAAAAGCCTCGTGCCCCTTACATATGTGGAATAAATTTTGTGTAACTTTTTGATGATATAGATGACGAGGATGAAGAAATATGGTTGAAACTTTTGTAATGGGTTGGAGCGTGCGACGGCCCACTCCTTAGCCAAGTAGCATTGTATGTTGCCTCGTTGTACTTTAACTATTCCAAACACTTTATTACTGATATTAACGAGATTCTCTTCCTGACAAAAAGCCTGCCTAGGGTCAGTTCGCAACGAAGAATCAAGCAATGGCGTAGCGGACGTACCTTATGACATAATTATGCTCCTGGGCCTTCACAGTATATGGCAAACTCAAAATGCCTTTGAAAATGCTGATGTAGAAGTGCGATCTGTGTGAGAACATTTTTGCGAATCTGTGAACCATTTTAATTAAGTGCTGAAGAGGCAAGAGGGTGTACCAGAGTGGATTTTGCGAATGGAACCATTGTAACGAATGCTAAAATACTGATCAATAGCTGAGTCAGAGCTGACGGTTCTTCATTGCACTTTGTGATTGTACTGCTATTCAATTGTATTTGTCGAGAATGTGAACAGTCTTGATGTTCAAGGCAATAAAGAGAAAAGAAAGTGGCGTGACACAGTGGTAGAATACTCGGCTGGCACGCAGGGAACCCGAGTTCGAATCTCATTGTGTCATAATGTTTTCTATTCACCTAACTTTTTTTCCTTTATTTTGCTCGATAGTGGTTACGAACAGCGGAGGCAGCGGTGGACAACTACGGCGCACGCGGCCTTTGTAATGCTCTCATACCAGCTTTCGCTGTAATAACGACAAAGCCCACGAGGAGTGACGTGAAGTAAGACGTGCCGTTACACCCATCGAAATTATTCGATTGCCTCGAGCGTTAAACGATTTGGAAAGACAACGCTCTCGCAGAGCACAAACACACGTTTACGTAAATGAGAGGCATAGTTACCAGTTCCACTTGTATTAAGTGCATTCGGGCTTCTTTTTTTCGCTGAATCGCTTGTTGCAGTTTCTTGTCGCGTCGCCTTTTTTTAAGGAGGGGGGGGGGGGTGTTTTTTCTCCCGGCAATTATAGCTATCGTAGCGATCATGGCGTTCACCAATCACGCGTTTGTTGATTATTTTGAGTTGTTGAGCGTTGAAGTCAAACATATATAGGGGGAATTAAAAAAAAAAACATTATTAAGGCAATGTAAAACGTGCATTCAGCTGAATGGAGACTGCCCTGGACATAATGTTTCAAAGTTAATGTGTGATTCCGTTCCTAGTAGCGTATTTTTCCTGCACAATATAATTCAAATTGTTTTTTCAGCTCCTCTTTGTACTTAATTGAATTTTATTACAACAAAAAATATTGAAAATGGGATCATTATCTGATTTCTGCATCTTTTTACGGGCTTGTTGGCGGAAACTTTTCCAAGGGTTTTTTGTGTTTGTGTGTGTGTGCTAATCAATGGCTAGTAGTTCGGAAGCTCCTGGCAACTCTGACGAGAGGTCTTGTCTATACAGAATAACAGGAATGTTATAGGTCACCACCTTATTCACAGGAAAAAACGCCTGTAATGAAAATGTTTATTTGTCCAAGTACTACAACAGAAAGACTTGGCGCAAGGTTACGAACGAGAAGAAAAAGAAAAGTGGGCAGTACCTTGGTAACATGGCGTAACCAGGTTACTCAGGTTCAGCCCATTAAATCATTCCCCACCCACCCCTATTAAAACATACCATAGGATCGTCCATGAAATGACCTGTACATTATTTTAAAAATGAAATGGTCTTATGCCCTAAATACAATTAGAAATGGCTAGCTCGTGACATAATTCGTTGCTATGTTTCTGGAAAACAAAGAAATAATAATAACAGATATGGTTATAAAATAAGCTAGAATTAGATAACCCTAACATTCAGTTAATTTTGTTACAAGTTGTAAATCACATACGGAGTCACAAACGTTTCTGTGGCTAAAACCAAGTATGGTAAAACCAAATCAAAGAGCCATAAGAAACGATAAATTTAAGCCAACCTTTCAGAGGCATTCATCTAAAAATATTTTGGGTTGATTTGTTTTGATTTGCAAATCTTCTGCATCTTAAAAAGAAGTGATGCACAGATTCGCTCTCACTACAATAGAGGAACAAAGTGATTGCACCAGACCAGACCTGTGTAAGGAAAAGCTCATCGGGGGGATTCGACATCGTAGTCTGGTAAATGATATTTATGCCCTTCGAATGGAGCCCCATTGATTTTTACGAGAATAATTAACACGAAAAATTACTATGCTGACAAAGGAAAGTTACTGAAGTTATCCGACGTGGTAAGCCCATTGAATCGCGCCATGAAAGCAAACGACAACGTGGACAATATAGACATTATGGGACCATTGTTTGATACAACTGCGAGCTCTTCCACATATTCTTCGAGCGTTAAATTTTTGTGACCTGATGCCCACATCGATAAAATAAGACGTAAATGCATTCGCATAAGAGAATAAAACGCTTCTAAACTACAGTATAAGCTAGCAAATTAGACACTCGTTATTTCGGAAAATCAAATAATGCGGAAGTGTTATGTGGTAACGGTATTATTTAATGGCACCAAACTGTCAATAATTCGGTCATGTCTGGCCGCAACCCGGTTAATTAGGATGATTCTTCAAGCGGGCTGAATGCGAAGTGCCGCAAATGTGCGACGACCGCGAACGAAAATTCCGTTCGCGGACATCTGAAACAGCCGCGGGATTTCACAAAAACGTGGTCGCCATTCCCTATCGCGTTGTTGGTGTGTGACAAGGCCTGGGTTCAGAGCATGGTCTCAGATTAAGACAACATGATCTTGACCCGCGTTCACATTGTGAACGAATCACGCAAATAACGGAAATTGCAGCTTCTTCACTGATCCTATGCACAATAATAACCAGGTTTGCGTATTCTTCAAGAACATACTCCAGTGATGTCATCATCATCATCATCATCATCATCATCAGACTGACTACGTCCAATGCAGGACAAATGCCTCTCCCATGTTCCGCCAGTTAACCCGGTCCTGTGCTTGCTGCTGCCAATTTATACCCGCAAACTTCTTAATCTCATCTGCCCACCTAACCTTCTGTCTCCCCCTAACCCGCTTCCCTTCTCTGGGAATCCAGTTAGTTACCCTTAATGACCAGCGGTTATCCTGTCTACGCGCTACATGCCCGGCCCACGTCCATTTCCTCTTCTTTATTTCAACTATGATATCCTTAACCCCCGTTTGTCCCCTAATCCACTCTGCTCTCTTCTTGTCTCTTAAGGTTACACCTACCATTTTTCTTTCCATTTCTCGCTGCGTCGTCCTCAATTTAAGCTGAACCCTCTTTGTAAGTCTCCAGGTTTCTGCTCTGTAGCTAAGTACTGGCAAGATACAGCTGTTATATACCTTCCTCTTGAGGGATAGTGGCAATCCACCTGTCATATTTTGAGAGTGCTTGCCGAATGTGCTCCACCCCATTCTTATTCTTCTAGTTACTTCAACGTCGTGGTTCGGCTCTGCGGTTATTACCTGCCCTAAGTAGACATAGTATTTTACAACTTCAAGTGTACTATTACCTATCTCGAAGCGCTGCTCCTTCCGAGGTTGTTGTACATTACTTTCGTTTCCTGCAGATTAATTTTAAGACCCACCTTTCTGCTCTCCCTGTTCAACTCCGTAATCATGAGTTGCAATTCGTCACCTGAGTTACTCAGCAATGCAATGTCATCGGCGAAGCGCAGGTTACTAAGGTATTCTCCATTAACTCTTATCCCTAACTGCTCCCATTCTAGGCTTCTGAAAACCTCCTGTAAGCACGCGGTAAATAGCATTGGGAAGATAGTGTCCCCCTGCCTTACACCCTTCTTGATTGGTATTCTGTTGCTTTCTTTATGAAGCACTATGGTAGCAGTTGATACCCTGTAGATTTCTTCCAGAATGTTTATATATACTTCATCTACGCCCTGATTCCGCAGTGTCTGCATGACGGCTCATATTTTTACTGAATCAAACGCCTTCTCGTAATCTATGAAGGCTATGTATAGTGGTTGGTTATACTCTGAGGATTTCTCTATTACCTGGTTGATTGTATGAATGTCGTCAATTGTTGAGTAGCCTGTTTGAAATCCTGCTTGTTCCTTTGGTTGATTGAATTCTAATGTTTTCTTTACTCTGTTAGCAATTACCTTTGTAAATAGCTTGTATACTACAGAGAGCAAGCTGATCGGCCTGTAATTCTTCAAGTCCTTGTCATCTCCTTTCTTATGTATTAAGATGATGGTAGCGTTCGTCCAAGACTCTGGTACTCTTCCCGTCAGGAGACACCTCGTAAACAGGGTGGCTAGTTTTTCTAACACAATCTGTCCTCCATTTTTCAGCAGATCTGATGTTACCTGATTCTCACCAGCAGCTTTGCCTCTTTGCATGCTCTCCAAAGCTTTTCTGACTTCTTCTATCATTACTGGTGGGGTATCATCTGGATTACTGCTAGTTCTTATAGTATTAAGGTCGTGGTTGTCTCCGCTACTGTACAGATCTCTGTAAAACTCTTCCGCTATTTTAACTATCCTATCCATATTGGTAGTTATTTTGCCTTCTTTGTCCCTTAGTGCATACATCCGACTTTTGCCTATCCCAAGTTTCCTCTTGACTGCTTTGACGCTTCCTCCGGTTTTCAGAGCGTGTTCAATTCTCTC
Source organism: Rhipicephalus annulatus (assembly GCA_013436015.1). Lineage (NCBI taxonomy): Eukaryota > Metazoa > Arthropoda > Arachnida > Ixodida > Ixodidae > Rhipicephalus > Rhipicephalus annulatus. The sequence continues at coordinate 63,948 of WOVY01004506.1, forward strand.
CATGTTATACCTTCTTACATCGCATACTTTACGTCTATTAATCTACTTCGAAAGCTCTGCCAGTTCTATTTTATCTGTTGTACTTGACACTTTCATGATTTGACGCTTCTTAATTAGGTTCTTCGTTTGCTGGGAAAGCTTGCCAGTGTCCTGTCTAACTACCCTGCCTCCAACTTCCACTGCACACTCCGTAATAATACTCGTCAGATTATCATTCATTGTATCTACGCTAAGGTTGGTTTCCTCACTAAGAGCCGAGTACCTGTTCTGCAGCGACACTCTGAATTCTTGTACTTTCCCTCTCAGTGCTAGCTGATTGATTGGCTTCTTGGGTATCAGTTTCTGTCGTTATTTCTTCAAGTCTAGGCAAATTCGACACCGTACCATTCTATGGTCACTGCATCGTACTTTGCCAACCACTTCCACATTCTGCAAGATTCCTGGGTGTACACTCATTATAAAGTCTATTTCGTTCTTATTTTCGCCATTAGGGCTCCTCCATGTCCACTTGCGGTTTTCTCGTTTTCGGTAGAAGGTATTCAAAATCCGTAAATTATTGCGTTCTGCGAATTCTACTAGTAGCTCTCCTCTGGCATTTCTAGTACCGATGCCATAATCTCCTACTGTCTGGTCTCCAGCCTGCTTCTTCCCTACCTTTGCATTAAAGTCGCCCATCACTATAGTATACTGTGTTTTTACCTTATTCATTGCCGATTCCACGTCTTCATAGAAGCTTTCAACTGAAGCGTCATCATGGCTGGATGTAGGCGCGTAAGCCTGTACTACCTTCATCTTGTATCTTTTATTCAGTTTAATTACGATACCTAACACCCTTTCATTAATGCTATAGTATTCCTCTATGTTTCCAGCTATGTTTCTGTGAATTAGGAACCCCACTCCCAGTTCTCTTCTGTCTACCAAGCCCCGATAGCAAAGGACGTGCCCATTCTGTAGCACCGTATAGGCCTCATCTGTCCTCCTAACCTCACTGAACCCTATTATATTCCATTTAACACCCTCTAGCTCCTCGAATAGTACAGCTAGACTTCCCTCACTAGATAAGGTTCTAGCGTAAAGGTTGCCAAGTTCAGGTTCCAGTGATGTAAGAGGCAGTTATTTACTGTTTTTTATATATTTTAAATACCTAGGCGTTAGAATATTTTGGTCACTATTTCTGGTTCCATGCAATCTGAATTAACGAGTTTCACTATATTTGGCAAATTAGATGCCGTCAATTAAAAGCGAACAAACAGAAAATCCGTCAGAATGACTACTTTTAATTCAATTAGGGAACTCTTCGCAAAGAGAAGCTAAGCAGTTACGCTTGAAAAGAAGCGTATAAAGTCAAGTAAACTATTTGAAAATGATGACAGGAAAGCTAATTTTACGATTCACTCTCTTGTTTTGTCTTCCCTAACTTAAGCATCAATCGATATCATGCTGTTAAATCTGACAAATGGTCTTCCCAATTGCAATTTAAGTTTCTGTAAGGCAAATCTTTGCAGTTCTTGTGGTATATCCTTTAAATTATATTTAAATAATTGTTAAGTGTTTGTACTGCCCTGTTTAATAAAAGTACTGCTCTTATAGGTGCACTTGTAATGTTTCATATAGTTTCTGTTCGAAAATGACTTGCGGACATCAAGTCTAGACCACTGGTGGTTAAACAAGATGTCGGCTGATTTATAAAAAAGTCACAGCTATGCCCCAAAGGCGAAGCAATGAACACGATAGCAACAAATTGAAAGGTAACGCGCAGAATGGAAGCAGATCTAAACGTTCCCCACGTTTTTCATGCACAAATAACGCACGAAATATGCTCACAGGTACAGATGAACGTGAATAAGCGCCTCAGTTGTTACTTCGCTGTGTCTGAAAAGCGTGCTCTTTTCGCAAGCGGACACTGTACAACGATTGCATTGCGTCAGTGACCTCTGTGCGCGCGGTAACTACAACAGAATCGTTCCCGGTGAAAGCTTAAGGACAGCCAAAACATGAGATGCTCCCAACCACGAGAGAGGGGCACGTGAGTGTGCGTTCAGGGGCTATACGACCACCCACTCCTCTCCACGAGGCAAAGTACGCATGGGAGATGAGGGCGCGCGCCGCTGCGCGCTCAATGCGCAATCTTGCTGGTAATGTTGAAAACACGATAGTTCTTCCCTGAGATGCCCATCACCAGCGGTAAGTAGTAGATATTAATCGCTTGCCGTTTGCACGTTCAACGACGTGCTCCTCAGTGGCTCTGTGGTTAACGTTTCGTTTTCACGATGCAGAGGATGTCCCAGCTGTCCTTAAAATTTCTATCGCAGTAAAAGGTAGTGCGATGGATATGTGTTTATGAAGGTTCGTACTGTTAGTATTTGTAACCACGTGAAAAGGATGGTAGGCGCAATTATTTACATTCAATACTATTAAGGACAAATCAGAGGCCCAAGACACGAGCGTAATCAATCGCGTGTTACAAGAACTAGTGGCCGAAGCTTGTAAGTAGGTCCACCGGAAAACAAAACGCAGCCAAAGAATTAACATCATCATCAGCCTGACTACGCCCACTGCCAGGACAGAGGCCTCTCCTATGTTCCACCAGTCAACTGGGTCCGGTGCTTGCTGCTGCCCTTTATACCCACAATGTTCCTAATCTCATCTGCCCACCTAACTTTCTGTGTCCTTTTCACCTGCTTGTCTTCTCTTGAAATCCCGTCTGACGTTATCGCGAGTGAAATCGATCGAAGTAGTGCTCAGATTCTTGAAGCCAACGGACTTGGGCCGGCGGTTATAGACTAATAGTGTAACGATTACTGCAACGTGCGACTTTGCGTGTGCTCTCCTCTCTCTCCCTCTCTTCGTCTTTCGAACTCCCTCACTCTTGTCACCAGAGTACAGTAGCTTACCAGTCGTTCTAGACTGGTCAATGTCCCTGCCTTTCCTTTTCTTATTGTTCTGGTCTCTTGCGGTTATCTTGCCTTTGCCCTACATTCTCTACCTATGGCCATTTATTCCTCCTGATTTTGACTATGATGTCCTTAACAGCCATTTGTTTCTTTGCTTCTTTGCATTCCCTACAAGGCTTACCTGACTTTTTCTGTGATTACTGGCGGGATGTCATCTGAGTCACTGCTAGTTCTTACATTATGGTTGTGGTTGTCCTGGCTACCGCACAGATCGCTGTAAAACGCCTCTGCCATTTTAACTATCCCATCCATATTGGTAGGTTCTTTGCTTTCCTTGTCCCTTAATGCATAGATCTGGTTTTTGCCTATCACAAGTTTCCTCTTCAACGCTTTCACGCTTCCTCCATTCTTTAGAGCACGTTTAATTCTCTCCTTGTTATACCATCTTGCAGCGAATAGCTTACGCTTATAATCAACTTCTAAAGCTCTGCCAGTTCTATTTTGGCTGTTGTGTTTGAAGCATTCATGCTTTGACGTTTCTTAATGAGGTTCTTTGTCTCCTGGGATACCTTGATAGTGCCCTCTACAACTACCATACGTTCAAGTTCCACTGCACACTGTCAAATTGATACTCGTCAGATTATCATTCATTGCGTCAACGCTAAGCAGGTTTCCGCGATAAGAGCCGAGTATCTGCTCTGAAGCGATAGTCTGAATTCGTGTACTTTCCCTCTCAGTTCTAGCTAATGGATTGGCTTCTTGCGTATCAGTTTCTGCCGTTCTTTCTTCAAATCTCAGTGAATTTGAGAACTTACCATTCTATGATCCCTGCATCGTACCTTGCAAAGCACTTCCACATCGTGCACGATGCCTGCGTGTGGACTCAGTATAATATTGTCTATTTTGTTCTTACTTTGCCCATTCGGGCTCCCCGTGTACGCTTACAATTCACTCGTTTTTAATGGAAGGAATTCAAGATCCGTAAATTATTGTGTTCTTTGAGTTCTACTAATACTCCCCTCGGACATATCTAGTATCGATGCCATAATCCCCCTCTTCCTGGTCCCCAGCCTTCTTCTTTCATACCTATACATTGAAGTCGCTCATCAATGTAGTATACAAAACTATATAATCGGTCAAATTTACATACAATAAATGATAATGAGCACATAACGGCGTAAACTAGAACGGCTACAGCGGAACATACATAGCATCTCCTCTATGCGGGATCCTTTAGCTGACATTTTTTTCTATATGTGGACTCTAATTAGGTTTTTCAGTATAATTGATCCAAAAGTGCATAGGTCCACCTGCAGTATAGCATCTTTCGGTAAAGCAACCAAATTTGAACAGTAACACTTTGAGGGAAAGTTACAACTACTCTTTTTCTCATATTCGTTGATAATGCCCTCCAACCACGTTTCCAGTCAATCTATATACCCTACATCTCTTGACATTGATACAGTGTAAGTATATCTACAGCTATTGCAAAAAAAACTAGGCTGATCCTTCTTTTTAGGAATTGGTATAACACGGAAGTGAAACGTGTCCTCGCAAAGTTAGTTGAGCGTTCATTGTGAATTCTATTGCCGGAAAGGCGAAGCAATGAGTACTACAGCAACAAATTGCAATGTGACACGAAGAACGGCAAGTAGCTCAAAACTTGCAGCGCGCACCTCGAACAGAAAGCACGCACGAAATGAGCACACACAAGACGAGCACGGACAAACAACTGTCATAGCTTGACACTTAAAGCAACCTTTTCAAACAGAAACAAAAACAGACGAAATAAAGCGGATGTATAGACAGGGCGAGCGCAAATAGCTGTCAAACTTTCTTGTTCGTGTGTGAGCAGCGCGCTCCTTTCGTAAATGCAGCTGCAGGGTAATAGACGTCCTGCTCTCTCAAACTCTTCAACTTCGAAGCAAGCTGGTGCGGGCAGCATAAGAGTAACAAAGTGCCCAAATCACAAGGTCAATGCACGCGTGAGTGAGCCACCAAGCTAGAGAACATATATACATAATTTGACCGCGCCACGCGTAGGCGCGTGCCCGTAGTGACGCGGAAGGTGGCGCGGCACGGCGACCTTCAGTATAGGGTGCCTCGAGGTGCGTGCGCCTCCGCTTCCAGGATGGAGACACCTTTTCAAAAACTTTGTGCCACCTGGCAGCCATATTGGTCCAAAAGTGCCGGGTAGCGCGCAGAAACTAGCGCAAGAACGGTGCTGCAAACACGTTGTATTTTTAAGCCGCTATCACAGGCTGCTGTGCGTTACTGTGTACTGGTTCACATGCGAAAGGCAGTGGATGTTTCGCTTTCCTCGTAACAGCGAGCGAAGAAGAAAAAGGGAAGCCCAACCGAAACGCGACCGCTGGCATCCGACCGACAGAACGAAGATATGCGAAGTTGTTTGTTGACTTGTCGAGCATGTGGCTATGCATTTTTTTAATCGCTGGCAGGGAGCATGCTGCAAAGGAAATCTTTGCTTGTCTAACTATAGCTGCGTCGCATATTCACCGCGTGAAGCTGTTTTTACAATGAGGATGTTAAGCTTTGCGCTAAACTATGCGGAGTAAATAAGTGCTTCAGCAATCTTGTCGATCAGCTTAGTTAAGCTTAGTCAAGACAACTTAATCATAGCTAATGGTTATTAAGTAAGTATAGCCACAAAAGTTGATATTAACTGAAACAAATCAATACTGATTGATACTTATTGATACCCTTCAAGCCACTGAATTAATCCAGAGTATGCTCAGAAAAGTCTAGTTATATCAGTATATCCAAGCCTAATTGAGCTTGGACACGCGAGTTTAACGCTAGCCGACCCCAATCTACACTGATAGATAGCTATCAAGAGGGATTAAGCAAGGCTAGTGGAGATTATGTCACATCACGCTAATCTGGTCCTACATGGCACAACGATGAATTAGAGCAGACTAAGTCATGTTCTTTCAGATTAAGCATGACTAAATGAGTGCGTATTAAGCAAACCTTGAACAATTCAATGTTGAACTGAGAATGACTAGTCGTTTGGATGACTGCGTATGGACACATTAAACCAATCCCACTAAATATAAATAAGCTGGATTGAAGAATTCGAATCTTGAATCATTTAATCGTGAGTAAGCTGAGATTGCATGGCCAGAGCAATGATGGAGTATCGCCACAGTAAATCCATTTGGATTAAGCCAAATTTAATTAATCCATATTAAGCTTATCACGGGCAAGTGAATTTGGAGGTAGCTGAGATTGTCTTGCCTGTTGTATGCCGGAACACTATCACGTTATGTCCATCCAGACTGGGCCAGATTAAGCTAACCCAAATGAAGCTAATCTTGAGCAAGTCTATTATTAGTAAGTTGAAATTGCCAAGCCGTTTGCATGACTGAGTGTGGCTGCATTAAGACAGTAGAAATTAAGCTGGATTAATCAAGCTCAAATTAAGCTAATTTGAACTAACATAATCCTGAACCAGCCATTTTGAGCCATTTCTGTTTGTAAAGTCCGTTGGGTGAGAGAGTATGGCCACAAAACAGTGTGGATTAAGCCAGAATAAGCTAACCTACATTAGGCAAATCACAAGGAAGCGAGTCTGGAGAGAGATTGTCTTGTCTGTTGAATGCCTCAGCATGGCCACATTAAGCTAGCCCGGACTAAAGCAGATCAAGCTCATCAGAATTAAGCTAATATTAAAGAAACTATATTAGGTAACTTCAGACATATTAGACAGTTGGATGTGAGTATGACCACAATAAGACAATGTGGATTAAGCCAGATTAAGGCAATTCACGTTGAGTTAATCACATTCAAGTCAATTGGGAGTGAGTTGAGATTTTCTAACCTGTCAACTGCCGGAGAATGGTCTCGTTAAGCCCCTCCAGATTAAGCTCATCCGTATGAATGTACGCTAATTTTATTTATGTGTTATTTATGGTCATTTATGTAAGCCATACTCTGTTTCCGTGCAATGTCAATATTGGTAGTCAACAAGATAAAAAACTCCCCACCGAAGTCCCATGACTTGGTCATATGCGTCATGACGCATAAGACAAGTATGACATAATTTTCATGTTACGACCAGTCAGTTATGGTAAATATGCCCTCTTATTATGTCCTGTCAACTTTGGTAGACACCAAATATAATAAAGTGCCTGTTAGAGCTCTATGACTCAGTAATGTATGTCATGGTCCATATAACATGCATGACAAAGTTTTCGTGTTATGGTCAACTCTTTATGTTATTCATAACCTTTTTTTATGCCATGTGAACTTTGGTACTCAACAAGTTAATAAATCCGCCATTAGAGATCCATGACCAAGCATATAAGTAATTGCCTACATGACATGCATGACGTTATACGGTGTTATGACCAGCCTTTTTGTTTTTCATCTTACGTTTATAATGCCCTGTTGATTTTTGTATATATAAGTTAATAAAACAATCAATAGAACATTATGACATGACACAGTTATAATGTTCTAACGGCCGTTTTAATAACTGTGTCACGTTTTTCATGGTGCACACGAAGGGTGACATAGAATTTAACTGTTATGGCCAGTCATTCGTGTTAGCCATATGCTCCCATTATGCGGTGTCAATTTTTGTACGCATCAAGTTAATGACGCGGCCTTAAGAGCTCAGTGACTCTATCATGTATGTCATCGCCCAAATGACATACTAAGTTTTTTTTTTAGTTATGACCCATCATGCAGATTTTCCTCGTGGTCTTTTCGTACCGTGTCAATTTTGGTATGCATCAAGTTCACCAAACGGCCGTTGTAGCTCCTTGACCATGTCCCGTATGTCATGGCGTACGTTAAAGTGATATCACGATTTTCGTGTAATTAGCTGTAAATTACGTTTTTCACAAGCTGCGCTCATACCATATCAATTTCAATACTGGTCAACTTAATCGGCCACGAGAGCGCGAGACCGATACATACGCTCTATATGTCTTTTTTTTATCAAATGCCTCCTTTGTAATAATTAGTGCCAAATATATTGTTACCATCATTATAAGTAATAGCCCAACCGCTAAATGAGATAAACTGAGCCATACTACTGTGCATTTCGCTGAAAGCGATTTCTCTCTGCATGCCAGGCAATGCAAGTGAACGCGAACATTTGAACCAATATGGCGTCCACAACAGCAGTGTCTCCACCCTGTTCCGGAGAAGCATATCGAGCACCCAAATCTGCAAGCGCCGACGCGTGACCGTCGTGTCATCTCGCTACTGATGACAAAAACGCGCTGAAATGGTTGAGCTAGGAGGACCGCCAGTGGTACATGGTGGCTTGCCGTTATTAAGTTGGACAAGGTTCGCTTGGTGGCCTAGTGGGTAGTATCACGTATTCAGGAGCGGGAGGTCGTTCGTACGACGACCCGTCGGAAAACTTCTCCTTCTTGTTAGAAGATAATTTGGAACGTCATATCCGTGACAAAAATAGGTCAGCGAAGCCATGGTAGATTCGGCATAAAACACTCGTGCTAAAATACGATGTCGTCAGTAATATATATATATATATATATATATATATATATATATATATATATATATATATATATATATATATATATATATATATATATATATATCCACCTAGAGTTGTGAGCCGGCAAGCCCTAGCGAGCCGAAAAGGGCAAAGAGAACGAAGAAGAAGTGTGGTTAGCACCTCGTTTCGAAGATACACGCTCGTGTCTTTCTGCCCCGCTGTTCCTGTCCCTTCTCTACGGCTCTTGGTCCGTGACAAACTGGTGGAAGTGCTGGGTGATCTATGCACCGTACCCCTCCACATAGCAGGAACACAAGCGTCGTACCGGTGGTCACTCCTGTGCACCGCGCCAGCAGAAGGATCCGAGGGAAATCCCCTGAGTTTGGACTGCTCGCAAACAACATGGCAGCTCCGACCAGCCATGCCGACACCAACCCAACCGGTACAAATGGCACAACGCCGCTCCATTGCACCTCACTCACACCGCGAACGCCAAATCCTTTTCATGGCACTGCACTTGAGGATGTGGAAGATTGGCTTGTTCATTACGAGTTCGTTGCCGTGCACAACCAGTGGGACGACGCAGACAAACTGCGGCACGTCTATTTCAGTCTTTTGGACGGCGCACGTGTCTGGTACGAGAACCGGGCAGGTATTCTTACATCATGGGAAGACTTCAAACGCCAACTTCTTGCGACATATGCAAGCCCTGACCGTCGGGAGAGAGCCGAGCGTGATCTGCAGTCCCGCATACAACTACCAAACGAAGGGGTTGCGATGTATGTCGAGGAAATGACGCGCCTCTTCCACCGAGCTGACCCCGGCATGCCAGAAGAAAAGAAGGTACGGTACCTCATGCGCGGGGTGAAAGAGCAACTTTTCGGTGGGCTTGTACGCAGTCCACCCAAGACTGTGTCAGAATTTCTCACGGAAGCTGTCACCATCGAAAGCACCCTTAGGCACCGGGCCCCGTCATACGAGCGGCGCGTCAATGCTTCAACTACGGACTACATTGGAGCTTTCGGTGGCCAAATGGATTTTTTCCGAGAGCTCATACGTTCAGTCATCCGCGAAGAACTCCAAAAGCTGTCAGTGCCCTCGCAGCCCCCTACCTCTTAGTTGTTCAGCGTTGTCCGAGATGAAGTCCAGCATGCTTTAAGAGAACCATCTTGCATGCGGCATTATCAACCACCCGGTGACTTCTCCCGCATGTCGTATGCTCAAGCTTTGCGGCAACCTGTAACACCCGCAATCCCGCATCCCACCGTGGCCCCAGCCATGCTGCAGACGGTCCAAGCGGCGCCATATTACAGCGCAGCTCGCCCGATCTCGCGGAAATCAGACGTCTGGCGTGCGCCTGATCGACGTCCTTTCGGCTTCCACTGTGGCGAAGCTGGGCATCTTTACCGACACTGTTCTTACCGGCAACTTGGACTACGCGGATTTTCGACGAACTCACCACCACCCAGGTTCGGTCAGCGGCCCCCTGATATTGAAAAGTATGTGGCTCAACAGCGCGGAACTTCGTCATCCTTGCACCAGTCACGCTCCCCGTCGCCGCGGCGATTTTCTCCTAATCGCCGCACCTATTCGAGCGTGGCGCAGGGTCGGTCCCCCAGTCCGCGCCGGGAAAGCTAACCATGGCGACCTTCGGGGGCGAGGCCGCTCATACTGGACAAGCTCAATGCCTTCTACCGACGCTTTCGCAAACTGACGATTCTCCGATGACGACGACTCCAGCTGGTCCCGAAAAGGTTTCATTAGATATTCCAGTGCTGCTCGACGGTCGCAAAGTCACTGCTTTAGTTGACACGGGTGCGGATTTTTCTATAATAAGTGAAAAACAGCTAGGCTGCTCTTCTAAAGAAAGTGACGATGCCTTGGAACCTTAAGCCAATTCGTACTGCTGGCGGGCACATCGTCATGCCACTCGGCGTTTGCACAGCACGAATACAGATTCGTGGTTCAACCTTTGTTATCAGCTTGAGCGTTCTCCGTCAGTGTTCTCGAGACCTGATCATTGGCATGGACTTCCTGAAGGAGCACGGTGCTATCATCGACATTCGACAACGCTTCGTCACGTTCTCAACAAAAAGCGCCACACCGGAGCATAATCCCGACAACGATCGAGTATATCTGCGGGTAATTGACGATGCTGTGACGATACCACCGCGCTCAAGTGTTATCGTTCAAGTGGCTGGTAACAAATCAGCACACGGTGAAATGGTGGCGGAGAGCAATCGATCCCTGCTCTTTTCCCAAAGTGTCTGCGTAGCACGAAGCCTAGTAGACCTTCAGGATGGCCATTGCCAGGTACTTGTTACGAACTTCAGCTACGAGCGCCGACACCTTTTCCCTGGTACTGTCATCGCCTATGCCTACCCAGTAACTAATGTGACTGAGTGTTTTGTTTCCGAGGCAACCGATAATACCGAAGCACCTCTCCGGGGCGTCGACATAAATCCAACGCTTTCTGACGAAAACAAACGAAGGCTTAACGACCTGTTGATAGAATTCCACGCCTGTTTTGCACGTTCATCGAGAATCCGCCAAACATCGATTACCAAACACCGCATTATCACCTACGGCGACGCGCACCCTATACGGCAACAGCCTTACCGCGTTTTACCAACCGAACAACGCGCGATTCAAAAGCAGGTGAAGGAAATGCTTCAAGACGGTGTAATACAGCCATCAAGTAGCCCTTGGTCATCGCCAGTGGTCCTTGTAGAGAAGAAGGATGGTACACTTCGCTTTTGTGTCGATTATAGGAAGCTGAATAACGTCACAAAGAAAGACGTGTACCTGTTGCCTCGAGTGGACGATTCTCTTGACAGGCTGAGGCGAGCAAAGTAGTTTTCCTCAATCGACCTCAAAAGTGGTTATTGGCAAATTGAAGTCGATGAACGTGACCGCGAAAAAACGGCTTTTGTAACTCCTGACGGCCTGTATGAGTTCCGAGTGCTCCCATTCGGCCTCCGTTCCGCTCCGGCCACATTCCAACGAATGATGGATACCATTCTCGCTGACCTCAAGTGGAAAAGTTGCCTCGTCTATCTAGATGATGTCGTTGTCTTTTCAAAAACGTTTGACGAGCACCTTCGTCGCCTTCGGAGTGTTTTTGAAGCCATACGATCCACTGACCTTACCCTCAAGCCAGAGAAGTGTCATTTCGGCTACAATGAACTGAAGTTCCTGGGTCACGTTGTGAGCGCTGCAGGCGTTCGGCCCGATCCCGAGAAGACTGCCGCTGTGGCCTCTTTTCCAGCTCCGACAGACAAAAAAAGTCTTCGGCGATTTCTGGGGCTCTGCGCCTACTATCGCCGCTTTATTGAAAACTTCTCTAAGGTTGCGGAGCCTCTCATCAGACTTACGCGTGACGACACCCCATTTCAGTGGACTGACGAACAAGCGACTGCCTTTCCGGAACTGCAACATCGATTGTCTTCCCCTTCTGTACTCGGTCATTTAGATGAGGACGCTGACACAGAGGTGCGCACTGATGCAAGCAACATTGGTCTCGGAGCTATCCTGCTGCAAACACAAGATGGGATTGAACGTGTGATTGCCTACGCGAGCCGCACTCTATCACGTGCCGAAACCAACTATTCAACGTCAGAGAAGGAATGTCTCGTGGTAATATGGGCGATTACTAAGTTCAGGCCTTATCTATATGGGCGCCCATTCAAAGTTGTGAGTGATCACCACGCTTTATGTTGGTTGGCTAACCTCCGAGACCCCTCTGGGCGATTAGCTCGATGGAGTCTGCGACTTCAGGAGTTCGATATCACTATTGTATACAAGTCGGGTAGAAAGCATGAAGACGCCGACACGCTATCACGAGCACCTGTGGAGTCCGACCATACAGCTGTAGAAGACAACAGCACCTTCCTGGGGACTCTCAGTGGGGCGGACCTCCTCAGTTAGCAACGAGCGGACCCCGAGTTAAGAGCCATCATCGATCATTTAGAAGGCAGCACCGCGTCTGTTCCTCGTCCCCTTTCCCGTACGTTGTGATCGTTTTGCTTACGACACGACATATTATACAAGAAAAACACTGGTGTTGGCAGCAGATCTTATCTTCTAGTCGTCCCTCAAGACCTTCGTGATGACATCCTATTAGCCTGCCACGATGAGCCGACATCCGGCCACCTAGGATACTCACGGACACTTGACCGGGTTCGAAAGCTATATTTCTGGCCAAAACTCGCCGCTTGTGTCAAACGCTACGTGAAAGGATGCCGCGAATGTCAGCGTCGCAAGTCACCACCTGTGAAGCCTGCAGGCCTCTTACAGCCCATCGATTCACCGCGTACGCCGTTTGACCAAGTTGGGATGGACCTTCTTGGACCATTTCCTTTGTATCACTCCGGAAACAAGTGGATCATCGTCGCAACTGATTACTTGACGCGTTACGCTGAAACGAAGCCATTGCCACGCGGTACAGCATCTGAAGTCACCCAGTTTTTCATGCACCACATTGTGCTTCGTCACGGTGCCCCGTCATTCATCATCACTGACCGAGAGACAGCGTTTACGGCAAAACTGTTGGACGACATCTTCAAGCTCAGTTACACGAACCACCGCAAGACAGCCGCATACCACCCCCAGAGTAACGGCTTAACAGAAAGGCTGAACAAAACGCTGGCAGACATGATTTCTATGTACGTGGATGTGCAGCATAAAACGTGGGACGAAATCCTGCCATACGTAACGTTTGCGTACAACACCGCAACCCAGGAAACGACAAGGTTCGCACCCTTCCGCCTCGTTTACGGTAGAGACGTGCAAACCATGCTAGACGCTATGATTCCTTGTGACATCGACCAGCACGAGCTACTAACTCCCGATGTCGACGATTACATTCAGCGTGCAGAGGAAGCACGTCAATTAGCTCGCGTGCACATAAGATCGCAGCAATGTGAAGACACCCGAAGGTACAATATCCCCCACCGACAAGTCTTCTACCAACCTGGCGACCAAGTGTGGATTTGGACTCCTGTTAGACGGCGAGGTCTGAACGAAAAACTCCTGAGCAAGTACTTCGGACCCTACAAAGTATTACGGCGGTTGAACGAGGTCAACTACGAAGTTATTCCGGACGGAGCCTCGGCAACGACACAGCGCCACTCACACCACGAACACAGATTGTGCATCTCGTCCACCTAAAACCTTATATTACGCGGTGATACTCGTCTTATTATGCCAGGGCAACAAACATTTTCGTTTTTTTACATTGCCCGTTGGGTCTCGAACAAACTGTGAACTCTGTTAATGGTTTTTTTTCTCTTATGACCAACCTCAGACAATTTTTTTGCACCTGCATATGCCCTGTGCACTATAGCTACCGTTTCTCTTTTTTTTTGTCTTATCGACCCTGCTGTCCCCTTGTGTATGAGCATCGGGTCGATGCTCTAATGGGAGGGGGAATAATGCCACCTAGAGTTGTGAGCCGGCAAGCCCTAGCGAGCCGAAAAGGGCAAGGAGAACGAAGAAGAAGTGTGGTTAGCGCCTCGTTTCGAAGATACACGCTCGTGTCTTTCTGCCCCGCTGTTCCTATCCCTTTTCTACGGCTCTTGGTACGTGACAATATATATATAGTGCATTATAGCAACCAAAACAAAAAATATTTACTTATTCTTAACAGTTTCGGCTGGTGGGCCAGCCATCTTCGGAGGATCTGAGCAGAATGTTACAAGTTCCCGTTCACCCGGCATAAAGCACTTTCGTTCAATCTGCGTGCCCTGTTGTATAGAAACGGTACATAATAAAATCCTAAGCAGTAATCGGGACAAACTGACCCATGGGGGGATATCTCTTGTTTTTTATATCTTAGATGAGTACACCAGATTGTGAAAAATAAATGTTCTGCTCCCTGAAAAGGAATATACCCATGCGACAACGAATTGTGGCATACTTAGGTTCTAAGCGCATTTATTATTTTGACAGGTTCCGCACTCTCATAAGCTTTAATATCGGCAAATCGGCATAAAATAGCGACAAATCGTTCCATACACCGAGGAATGTTTATTCTGCTTTCCAAGTTCACATGGCCACCCCAAATAGAGCAGCCATGCCTAGTTCCTCTGGGTATGAGCTCAAGATCACGCTTTTATTCAAGCAATTCTCTATCTGAATGTGTATAGTTGTTTTGATTAGCTTTACCGGACTATATATGAGTGATAGAATTTGGGACTTATCTAAGATAGTTCAGCACTTTACTTTTAACTACATGAATTACTTTCCCCATTCATCAGTCATGTTTAATCTATTGATTTCCAATAAAGTGTTTAACAACTGCAAGGAAGTGCTGGGACAAAACCCTATCTATATATCTTCTATTTACGAGGAAGTGACGATACCATAACCAGGCGCAGAGTTGGGAAACATTTTCACTACCTGTGATGATTCCAAATATGTGACTTCTCCAAAGCCACCATTTTTATCAAGAGACCTTGAATTGTATGACAAGGAAGTCGCGAAGCCACTTGCAAGACATTTAGAAATACTTTCAAGAAAACTAGACAGTTCATTTGGCATTGAAGTAATCAATACGACGTTTGTGAGTTAGGAAATGACATTCTCTGCTCTCAGCAAGTGAAAAATTATTTTCCTCTCACCAGGTTTTGAAAAAAAACTCAGAACGTTGGCTATCATAATTGCCTGTGATAAGTACGACGAGGTGACGCTACAGTTCTGTGCAGACTGTGGTTTTATGCTGCGTTTGCTCGTGCGTATGCGGAACGCATACGAATGGCTGACACCACCGCCTGCGTACACTTCGGAGATGAAAAAACAATTTCACATCTTTTGTGCGACTTCCCTAAGTATAGCATGTAAAGTGAACCTTTTTGTAATAAACTAAACAAATCATATGACCAGCCTCTCTAAGAGAACAGAATATTAGGTCATCATCCAGACAATGTCGCAGAAACGGCGATACAAGCGCTGCTGGGCTTCGTGCGGTCTACTGGCCCGTATTGACGACTCTCAATAGAACGCTTTCGCACGCGCGCGGTATTGTCTCTCCTAGTCGTAGGGTAAGACGTCATGTCGCCACCACACCATAAACCGTTCGAGAGAGGACAACAAATACAGCATCTTCCATGGAAGAGACCGCGGTGGCCGCCGCAAATCGCCCCGCTAATTAGGCGAGCAGTTTGGTGGACCTTTTGATGTATGCTGTCATGAGCTTGGGACCCCTCGACCAGCGGCACACACACTAAGAGGAAGAGCCCCGCTGGCGCCACTTTGGAGAGCAGTGATTACGCCTCAATATTGGACGTTCACGGAGGCCGTGCATACTCGTCTCCCTCGCCCGTTGTGTGTGATCTGTGATCAGACAGTACCATCTGCACGTGTTCCCTGATCTAGGCATCTAGGAAGAACATACCCTGTATAATGAGCCACCAGGCTCCTTCGAAGGAGCGCCATGTAGAGGAACGCCAGATTCGAAAACTCGCCATGTAAGAAAGTTCTCATAATGTACGAGAACTCACCATGTACATAATGTAAATAAACGCTCTTCTAGTCTCTCTTCCTCCTGCCTCGACAACTTCCTCCCGGACCTCTGGTGCCTGCAAACCCCGGTCGTAACAACTGGTTGGCACCATTGGGAGACGACTCAGTGATGGATAATGACATGGACCGGAGGCTAGCCGAAAGCCCTGGAATTTGGCGGGATCGGCGCAGTGTACCACAACCACATGTAATGGGGTGAGTGCCTGGCTTTGTGCTTGAGATGTATCGAGTCTTTTAGCCTAGACCCATTAAAATATAAATATAACCAACAACTGCCTAGCCACTGTGGTTGTTATCTCGGCACAGAGCATCACTGGATAATTATCTGATCAAGTTAAGGAGAAAGGCTTAGACAGTTCGATAGGAATTAGTGTTATAATTTGCGGGAGTCTGAAGGGTACGTTGAGGGAAAATCGAGATGTTGTAAAAAGCAATATAGCAAGGAATAAACAGTAAAAGGTAGAGAAGGAGGTTGGCCACGTAGTGCTACTTGTGTGCTTAAGCTTGTGGTCTCTGCTGTGGGTTTTGCCAGGCTTCAATTTCTCCAGACCCACAATTGAAACGCTGGTGTGTTTGTGTGTTGTCACAGCTAAGCCAAAGCAAAGCAGTAGTCATGGACTTCATGAGATTAACGAGACATAACCTGCTAAACCTGTGTTGAGATCTCGATCTAGATTTTGACGACGATATGCCAGCATCTAAACTCCGTGAAGTGACTCTCGAAAGCAAGAGTAACAAGAAGGAAATCGAGCACTTCGGGAATATGTATTTAATATATCAGGAAGAGGAAGAGAAGCGCAAGTGGGACAAAAAGAAAATAGAGCGCAGGAATGAGAATATAGGAAGAAGGTCAGGCACTAGATGAGGAGATAGAAAGGATGCATCGTAAGGTGGTGGCATTGCAGCAAGTACGCCAGACATCCGTAGATGTAGCGCACGAACGGTGTGATGTAGCGGCGGTGCTATTTGAAGCCGTAGAGAAGGCTAATACTTGTAAGGACATGGTTGATATTCTAATCCATTCCGAGAAAAAAGAGCTCGCGGTCAAAGCAGGGTGTGAGGGTTCCGTGGTGGTGGAAACGGAGTAAAGATTAGCAGAGTGTTCCACGAGAATTGAACCTTGCAGCCCTATAGACGATGTTGATGAGCGTCAGAGGCGGACGAAAGGATCCAAAGTTGGCACCAAGGAGTGTGTCGAACAGAGAAAGCGTCCAAAAACCAAAGCGCGGCAAAGCTCGTGATCAGCGCGGCGCGTTTGACGAGGACCTTCAAACGGCGTGGCGGATTCACGAGAAAGGCTCGTTGTTTTTATGACTGACTTGATTCGCATGCGTCTGGGTGGCCGGAGAGTAAAGAAAAGAAAAGGGCAATCTTCGCGGCCGAGGTCTAACGATTAACTGATAGGCAAATCATCAGGACTGTGAGTGCGAGACAGCGGAGGAGCAAATCGATGATGAAGAACGTCAGATTGGAATGAAAGGCTCCCAAGTCCACGCAAAGAAGCGTGCACAGAGAAGAAAGCGTCCGAAGGGCAACAGTAAGGCGAAGTTCGCGACGAGCACAACGCGTTTGAGTAAGGGCTTCAAACGGCCAAGTGAAATCGCGAGAAAAGTGCCTTTGTCATCTCTGACGGGTCTGTATTGTATGCGTCCGAGCCACTGGACAAGAAAAGCGTATAGTACACGGCAGTGTTCGAATGATAAATTACAAGGCGATCATCAAGACAGTGTGCGCGAAAGATCTAACAAGCATGCGGGTGCTGATGAGCATCAGAGGTGGGCGAAGGGCTCCGTAGACGGCACCAAGAATCATACAAAACGGACAAAGTGTCTCAAAAACAGGCAGGTGAAAATCGTGACGCGTTTGAGGAATGTGTTCAAAAGGCGGAGCGAAGTTGCGAGAAAGTTGTCATATCGCAAGTGTCCGAGCGGCCGAGGAGCAAGTGAAAGAGAAGCGCATTGTGTGCGTAAGTGATCTGAGGGAAATGGACCATTCTGTTGTTTTCGTGGCGCATTGGACGGGTTGTGGAACACAAAAGCCCACCAAGGGATACAGGACTGCCCGCAGTCGAGACCACTATGTGTAAACTGCAGTGGCCCGCCTCCTGCTGACACGGCGCTGTGCCCCCGGTGGCAGGAGCAGCGGAAGGTGGACACCATCCTGGCGTCGTCCACCACCAACCTGTCTAGGAAGGTGGTCACCGCAGCCGTGAGGGAGGAGGCCAGGGAAGCTCGCTCTTATGCGAGCACTGTCAGGGGGCTCCCCCCTCCTGGCCGCACTATTCCTGCGCCCCGCACTCACCGCAGGTCACCCCCAGTGACGACACCGGACAGGTCTACTCCATCTCAGCGCCCGGCTGTCCCTCACGCAACCTCCCCGGCCCTGCCTGCTGTGGATGCTGCCATTGCAGCCCACAGCAATCGTCAGCTGCCCCTGTGCCCCAGCCGGCTGCTATGGTGACCCTTCTTGCTGCTGCTGCTGCCAGCCTGGTTCTGCCAGGCAATGACCAACTCACGGCCCACCGATTGCTGACCATGCAGTTGGGTGCCACCCTCCTGCCTGCAGAACACCCTCTCCGTAGCATCTGCCTACATGCGGCGGCATTGCAGCCGACCCCACACCATCATGGCTAGTCCTCCTGCCAAGGCTCGTCTCCCCCGCCGCCCAAGCATTCTACAGTGTAATGTCAACTTTCTGCAGGAACGGCGGGACTACATTTATAAACATCTAGAGCGGGCCGACTTCGAGGTGCTGGCCTTGCAGGAGGTCAACGCCTGGGTGAAGGAGCTGCGCCTGCCGGGGTACGTGGGCTACAGCAGCAGGATGGAATGCACCCTTGAAGCCTGCCAAGCTGCTCTTGCCAGGACGACTGCCACCCGCAGAAGGGAGCTCGGTGCGCTGTATATGTAAAGCGCGAGATCCAGCAGGCCGAGGTCTCTGTGGATGATCTGGTCGGAGGCCCCTTCGAGTGCTGCGCCATCCGAGTACGCCTCCAGGGGGGCGACACCGTAGTGGTCAGCCTTTACATCCGACCTAAAGAACAATAGGATCCTAAATGCCTTCGGCAGCTGGCACACAGGCTGTGGAAGGATTTTGTCCTCTGTGGTTACTCCAGCGCCCACCACTCAACATGGGGCAGCCACAAGGCTTGTCCACGGGGCAGGACCCTACAGGACGTTCTGCACGAGCTGTGCCTGGTGGCATTGAACACCGGGGTCGTGACCTTCATCCGTGGTGGGGGCTGGGCAGCTTTCACGGCCATCGACGTCAGCGCTGCCACGGAGGGATGCCACTACTCATGGACACCGGCTCAGGACACGTGGGGCTCTGATCATCTGCCCCTCCTGCTGTCTCCCTACCGCGGCAAGGCCCCAGAAACAGAGAATACCATGTGGTAGACTGGCAGGTCTTCCGACGGCTCTTCAAGAAGGACACGAGTGGTGGGGACCTCATGCGGCTGGTGGGTGACTGCACTAAGGCAGCAACAGTTGTCACCAAGGTTCAGCATGGACAGCCCGTCCTGGACATCAAGCACCTGGCCCTGAGGCCAGCATGGCGGCGAGCAAAGCAACAGGCCCTTAGCGGGGCCCTACCGGAACTATGGACAGCGTTCCGTAGGATAGATGCAGTTTGCCGACCGCATGCCCACAGGCGCAGGAACCAGGGCTGGGGAAGCATCTGTGCCCTAATCAACTGTTCAAAGGATAGGTCCCGCGCCTGGGGCTTGCTGGAGCGCCTCCTGATGGCGCCACGGGCATTGATTCAGGTACTGTCTTTGGCGGTACACATGGATGTCCCTGCTTCTGAGCTTGCTGAGCTCCTGGCCGATCGGTTTGCCACCAGGAACATCGCCCAGCTGGCCCCTCCACCCCCGTCGGCCGCCCTAGCATGTCCAACCTTTTGCCATCATCCATGCTTGGTGGCCGCACAGACCCGGGAACTGTGCAGCGAGCCCATCCGGATGCACGAGCTCGTGGTGGCCCTCGAGGAATGCCGGCAACGCAGTGCTCCAGGAGTAGACGGCATCACCTTCCAGGTGCTCTGCAACCTGGAAAAGGGAAGCCGTCAACGTCTCCTGGGATACTTCAACGACGTCTGAAACACTGGAGTGCTCCCGGAGTCATGGTGAACCACGGTGGTGGCACCTATCCTAAAGTCCCTGAGGAAGGCCACTGAATTCTCCTCCTACAGGCCAGTGTCGCTAACATCTGCAGCCTGCAAAGTGCTGGAGAGGGTGGCCTTGGAGAGACTGCGGTGGATTGCCAACAAGCTGGGCTTCTTTCCGGAGCAGCAGACAGGCTTCAGGCGACACCAGTGCACTGCAGACTCCATCACAGACGTCGTCGCTACCTTGGAGGATGCCAAGAGCTGTGGGGATGATGTGGTCATGCTCCTGCTGCTGGACGTGGAGAGCGCCTTCGGTGGCCTCCCGCACGTGGTCGTAGAGGTGGCCTTAGACAAACTTGGCATCAGCGGGTGCCTCCGAGGCTTTGTGACTGCCTTCCTGTCCGGGAGGACCTTCTGCGTTCGTGTTAGGGGGCAGACCAGACAGTCCAGGGTCATCACAACCGGTGTTCTCCAGGGCTTGGTACTGAGTCCTTTCCTCTTCAACATGGCGCTCGCAGAGCTTCCAGCTTCCCTCCCGACAGACACCAGGTTCCTGGCCCAGAGCTCTGTCTACGCTAACGACGTGGCACTTTGGGCAAGGGGGCCAAGGCGGTCCATCCCTGCCATCAGGAGGTCACTGCAGGCAGCCTAGATGCGGTGATCGCCTTCCTTGGAGGCATTGGCCTTAGCGTTTCTGCCACAAAGACCAAGGCCCTGCTGATTCACCCACTTGCGGCGGGACAGGTCCACGTGAAGCAGCTCAAGGTCAACAACCCCAGTCTCCCTCGGAGGACGACAGTGAGGTACTTGGGCCTCACCATTGATCACCGGCTTACCCGGATCCCTGCTGCCAAGGCCGCTTCAGCCCAGGTCCGGCGTGTCCAGGGTGCCGTCAGCAGGCTGTAGTAGCGTGGCCGCGGAT
Source organism: Rhipicephalus annulatus (assembly GCA_013436015.1). NCBI lineage: Eukaryota > Metazoa > Arthropoda > Arachnida > Ixodida > Ixodidae > Rhipicephalus > Rhipicephalus annulatus. The sequence continues at coordinate 84,886 of WOVY01004506.1, forward strand.
GCTCCACTAAGTGGGCACTGCGGCTCAACCAGGCCGCTGCCACTTCTGTCCTGCTGTATGCCTTCCCGCTGGTAAACCTGACGCCAGCTAGGCGACGCCTGCTGGAGGGGTTGCACAGGGGAGCTTTGAGGGCCATCCTGGGACTACCTAAAAGCTCCCCTGTTGCCGCAACGCTGGCGGAGGCGGGTAAGTGGCCCCTATCGCTACGCATGCTACAACACGCGCTGGCGCACATAGACCGCCTTTACCGTGCTGCAGATGGTGCAGCTTTCTTGGCCCGCCTGCGGAGCCTGCCAGGGTCCAGGAATTGAGGCCTCATCCCCCTCTATCATCAGATGGTACTGGATCCGCCCACCCCCTGTTGCCTTTCAACCACCATACCTCCGGCCACCGGAGGTGCATCTCCACCAGGACGGGGTTTCAAAGTGCAGAACACCTGCAGCTGCTCTACAGCAGGCGGCATCCTGCAAACTTCAGGAGCAACTGGAGGGCCAGCTGCAGGTGTACACAGACGGATCCGTGATGCCAGATGGAACTGCCATGGCGGCATGCATCGTCTCTGCATGGAGGAGCGGCAGGTAGTGCAGACTACCCTTCTCGGCAATCTCCACGGTGGCGGAGCTCACCGGGTTCCACCTGGCGGCTGACCTCCTGGCAGAGGCCATCCCAATGCAACCTGTGGCCGACCTCTGCGACAGCAAGGCGGCACTGCTGATGCTGGCCAACCCCAGACGCACCGGGCTGACTGGGAACATCTTGGTGGCCAAGTGCCAGGTTCTTGCTGCTTCTGGGGCGTCTGTCTCCTTCCACTGGCTACCGTCCCACGTGAGAATATCCGACAACGAGGAGGCGGACACGCTTGCCAAGGCTGCACATCAGCCTGGCACCTTTTTCACCCGGTCCCTCGCGGCCAGAGACTTCACCAAGGCGCGCATCAAACGGCTCCTCCTAACGGTACATCCAGACCCCAGGGTAGTCAATGGACGAGGCCCCAAGCTCCTGCCCGAGATGGGTCTCACCAGGCGAGACCGTGCCGCTTTGCCGTGTCTGCGGACCGGCTGCGTTTGGACCACTGCTGGCCGCCACGCCAAGGGACACTGTGCATTTCCCGCCAGCGGCCGATGTCGGGAACCTGAGACCCTCGAGCACCTTCTGTGTACCTGCCCTGGCCTGGCACAGGAACGTTCGAGGGTCACCACAGCATACCGCAGACAAGGCCTACCTGTCACCACCTTGGACCACCTGCTCTACCCGTCCCGTCCACTCCTGCCAGCTCCTGACGGAATCCACTCCTCACGGGAATAGCTGCCTACAGATGAGCAGAGATCTGCCGACCGTGCCCCTGCTGCTGCCTTGTTTGCTGCTTCAGCCATGGCCTTGACATCTTACACACACGCCTCCCTCACCCTATCTATCCTCTTTTACTCCCCTTCTCCCTCCACAAGGCACTGCGCCGTGTCACCCAAGAGGCTGACAGAAATTACGTGCCTTCTTCCTCTTTCTAGAATCACTCAACAACAACACAAAAGTTGGTGGGTTTCACGAAGTAGCAGGTAGGGACGACGGCAAGTCATCTTCAAGGAACGTCGCAAGGTTAGGTAACAAGGTGATTCACTTATGCGCATGTTGTACACCCAGCTTGTCGAGAAGATCGTTCCGGGTGCGACCACCACGAGTTCGACTCAAAGTTGTTTAGAATAGCTGTTAGCTTCTCAAAAATATTGCCTCAGGACTGTTGAAAGGAATGTTTTGTTTGTTTACTTGAGTGATTTTGTACATAACAAGTTTGAAGTTTGTTTACTTTAGCGCTTTATCGTTTTGGTAGCCTATATCTGTTGTATATATATATCCATCGGAAGGATAGTAATACGCGTTAGAGCGAGTTGCAGGGCTTGAGAGATGAGTTCCTTCAAAATAAGGTGAAGGCAGCTGACGGTAAATAGTGTATGGCGTTTCCGTTGCGTGTCATGCGTAGACACAGGGAAATATCATGTTAGTGTACCACTAGTTTAATAGTGACTACGTTGCAGTTGAGATCAAAGCCGTAGAGAAGAGTCTATCACCTATGAGGGTAATGGCAACTTCAAGAATGAACTGAGTTTCCCAACTGCGACTGTTGTTACGCTAAGAGAAGAGGACGACGAATGCCAGAATGAGTACAACGAGGTGCTGTGCCAGGGTAAACTAGCGAAACAGCTAAGATCGTTTCAGAACATCTGGCACAGGCACAGTGCGGCTGTCCAGACGGTGAATCTTGCATGCTGGGTCCAGGCAGATTTAGACCCACTAGGCAAGAACACCAACTTCGGACGAGGAGAGTGTACAGAAGATGCGAGCGAGAGGCTGAGAAATGCCCCTAATGAAGTAGCGTAGACGAAAGCGGTGTTGTAAAGCAGAGTACGACAAAGAGCACTGCCGCTGCAAGAAAGTTAGTAAACGCTCGAGGGCAGTTTAGAGAGTTAGGCGTTTGTCGTCGGTGCCGGAGTTGATTTGTATGCGTCCGCGCCGCCGGACGAAACAAAAAAAGCATGTTGGGCGAAAAGGCAGCCGGAAGGTAGGGGCAGTCAGCCTTTTGTCGCTCTATTGACAGCATGTTTGATGGGCCGCGGCAGTGTGAAGTCCATGGCTCACTAATAGTAACTGAGCGACAGTAAGAACTCTGGTTGCCAACAAGGAGCTTTGCGGAGGTCAGAGGCGAAGCTAATGGGTTTTGCTATTGTTCTATTTCCTGTTCGCCAAGAAAGCCCCAGATGACGCAACACCACGCGTTCGTCTGAAAAGGGAGTATACAGCCGTATACGCTTTCGACGATGGTCACTAGTGTATTTGTTTTGTTTTGAAGTTTTGATTTTGACGGTTTAAGTTTGTTTTTTGGTTTTAGATTGTGTTCTTTAAATGTGTCGGCTACTTTATAGTGTTTAGATAACCCATTATTGGTTTTCTCTATTTTTTGGGCGTTGTGCGTTTTTCTTAGGTAAGCGTTGTGTGATTGCATAAACGACACGCAAAGGAGCTTGCGTCATGGTAGATACGTGTAAATGAGCAGGGGTGAGAAACTAAGTACGACTGAGCGCAGAGACACAAAGATATTCCTTGCGATGTTATTCAGGGTTCTTGAGAAAGTTTATTTTGTTAATTTGGTAATTTTTTGCATGTGTCCGGTGTGGAAGAAAAGCTAGGTCGCGAATTTATGTGTATGCATTGTGAGAGTAATGCCAAGTAGTAGTTCATCTAGGCAGGAGCAGTGTGACGTGAATTTGCTGATGTGGATGTTCCTGATTCAGGTGCAGCATGACAGTTGTCTCTTCGTCAGCTCTGAGGACACTGACGTCTAGCTTCGGCGGCTAAACATTTTGGGAACTAAAATACAGCGTGAAGCAAAAGGCTTTAGTTTATGTGTATGAGGCCTCCTAGGTTACGGCGGATTACTCACGCTAGCACACAGGTATGCCACGGGGAGCGCATCACTTTACAATTAGTTTTCTTGAAAGCAGCTAATGGGATGAATATTCTCGAATCAGGATTGCGAGTTTTGGTGAAAGCTCAGAGGAACGTTCCGATTGCTGCTTTGTGTTTCGTAATACTACTTTGAAAGGTTGTTTTGAAGAATTTTTCAGACTCGATGTGTCTCAGTGCGGGCACGGCTCTCTCCCGTGCCTGCGGTGGTGTGTATGAGTGTTTTTTCCAGAAGGAAGCCACAAGGAACGAGCGGGAAAGAGTCCTTGGCTGGGCGTCATCGGCAGTGGCCTGGAAGACGGCACCACACAACGACACTTCGGGCAATCTGTGCAGCTGGTCACCCTCAGGTCAAATCTCCCGCCGGCAGACGAGCTGTTGCGACTGGCGCCAGAGCTGACGAGGAAGCGGCGCTCGTTGGATCTTCAAACAAGTAGCCAACCAGCCGGCTGCCTGTGCCCGCCAGGTATTGTCCCTCCTAGCCGTAGGGTGAGACGTCGTGTCGCCATGACACCGTAAATCATTCGAAAGAGGAAACAAATACAGCATCTTCTTTGGAAGAGACCGTGGTGGCCGCCGCAAATCACCCCGCTAATTAAGCGAGTAGTTTGGTGGACCCTTCGATGTACGCTGTCATGAGCTTGGGACCCCTCGACCAGCTGCACACACACTAGGAGGAAGAGCCCCGCTGGCGCCACCTTGGAGTGCAGTGATCACGCCTCAATACTGGACGTTCACGGGAGCCGTGCGTGCTCGTCCCCCTCGCCCTTTGTGTGTGGACTGTGATTGGACAGTACCATCTGCACGTGTTCCCTGATATAGGAATCTGGGGAGAACATACCCTTCATAATGAGCCACCCGGCTCCTTCGATGGAACGCCATGTAGGGGAACGCCAGATACGAGAACTCGCCATGTAAGGAAGTTCTCGTCATGTACGAGAACTCATCATGTACATACTGTAAACCAACTCTCTTCAAGTCCCTCTTTCTCCTACCTCGACAACTTCATCCCGGACCTCCTTTGCCTGTAAACCCTGGTCGTAACACTGGTCACTAAGTCAACGGGAAATCATTTTCCACAATAGTGGAAAATGGTCACAACTGGTTCCTGAGCTAAAAGTAGGCTATGTAGAGATGTAGAGGCCAGGACTACACAAAGTAAGGTAAATCTCAGAGACTGCGTACACATAAAATAGGATATTGTGTTATTACATAACAAATTATTACTCAATGCTTGAAGTATAAACCGCTACCCACTCCGGTAGGTTCTGAAGCCCATGACGTGTGATGCGAAATAAAGTCTTCTGCGAGAAAATTTCTTTGATGGAAGACAAATTTACGGAATATAGAACAGTAAAACTTGGAATCCGTGATGAAAAATATACCGAAGCAAAATAGAAGACAACACGGAGAAGAAATATATTAGGCTAAAATTTCGCTATGGGCATTACGTGACGTGTAATTTTAGCCCGATGAGCGATTTAACGAAAAAAAGTCAGAGCTTTGTCGAGAAGGCGAAGCAAAGTACGTGATAGTAACAAATTTGAACGTGACGCGAAGAATGGCAAGCAGGTAGAAACCTGCCCCAGTTGCTGACGCACAAATGAAGCAGAAAACGTACTCACAGGTACAGATGAACGCGAATAAGTGTCCCAGTTGTTGCTTCGCTGTGTCTGAAAAGCGCGCCCTTTTCTCAAACGGAGACTGTGCAGCAAGTGCATTAACCTTTTTGCGTCCGGTATTTACAACAGAATTGTTGCCGCGAAAGCCCAAGCGCGCCACGAGATAAGCGCGAGCACGTTCGAGAGCGCACCACCACGTCCTGACAATGTGGGGACGCGTGCTCAGTGCTCTGTCTCACTGTTAATTCTGAAAATACAATAGTTCCTTTGAGATGGGCATCGCCAACATTAAGTGGTAGATATAAATAGCTTGCCATTTCAACGTTGTAGGATGTGCTCCTTCGTGGCTCAGTGGCTAACGCCATGCCCTCACAAACAAAGAGGTCCGAAGTTCTATTCCGCACGCCGTAATGTTTTTCTGAATTCTTCTTTCTTGCGTTTTCATATTGTCACAATGCAAAAACAGCAGCAGTCGAATCCAGGGAACTCACTTTAATAGTATTAGAATACTGGTAAACTGATCAGAGGAGAACCTCGTCTTCTTCACTCGCAGCGCGTGTTCTTCGTTGTTCTCTTCGAGCTTCATATTCAATGTGGCATTTGCCCCCCTCCAGAGAGCAGCGTCCCGATGCTCTTCTACAAAAGAGGGTGTAGTAGATGTATAATATAAATCAGTCCGAAAAGTAGGGCTTCATTCGCACAACGTGCACGATTTCTGGTTTTTGCTGGCGAGTTGTCGAGGGGTTGTCAGGAACGACCACGTAATTAACGTCGCTCAGGCGTTGTAAAACTGTGTAAGGGCCAAAATACTTCTTCAGCAATTTTTCAGACAGTCCCCGGCGGCGGATAGGACTCCATACCCAGACTTTGTCGCCGGCCCGATAGACGACATGTCGGTGTCGCAGATTATAACGTTGGGCGTCATAATTTTGCTGCTGGGTGATTCGGACGCGCGCAAGCTGCCTCGCTTCTTCTGCTCGTTGGATAAAAGATGCAGCGTCCAAATCGATGTCATTGCAGTCGTGCAGTAACATGGCGTCAAGCATCGTCGTCACTTCACGGCCATGAAGGAGACTGAACGGCGTTCTTCGTGTAGTTTCTTGCTGCGCTGTATTATAGGCGAACGTGATGTACGGTAGAATGTCGTCCCAGTTCTTGTGATCCACGTCAACGTACATACTCAACATGTCGGCAATAGTCTTGTTGAGGCGTTCTGTTAAGCCGTTGGTTTGTGGATGATAGGAAGTGGTTTTCCGATGGGCGGTTCCACTGAGCTCAAGCACTGTCTTCAGGAGCGCGGCCGTGAAAGCGGCACCTCGATCCGTTATTATGATTGTTGGAGCACCGTGCCTCAGGACGATATTTTCTACAAAGAATCGTGCGGTTTCAACGGCGGTGCCACTTGACAAAGCCTTTGTTTCGGCGTAGCGCGTAAGATAATCAGTGGCGACTATTACCCACTTGTTGCCAGCCTGGGAAGTCGGATATGGTCCAAGGAGATCCATTCCAATTTGGGCAAAAGGTACCGTGGGCACTTGAATTGGTTGTAATAGCCCAGCTGGTTTTAACGGTGGCGATTTTCGTCGTTGGCAATCGAGGCACGTGCGCACGTAATGCTTCACAATAGCTGGAAGTCTTGGCCAGTAGTATTTCTGTTGGATTCTGGCCAATGTGCGTGTGTATCCGAGATGACCAGACGTTGGCTCATCGTGGCAAGCACAAAGTATGTCCTCACGAAGTGACGTCGGAACGACAAGTAGGTGGGTGCTTCCTCTGGGAGAAAAGTTCTTCTTATAGAGAACACCACTACGTAAGCAGAATGACGGCAGGCTCCTTGCAAATCTTCTAGGGACGGTTGTTGTCCGGCCATTCAAAAATTCAATAAGAGGAAGCAACTCACTGTCTTCTTTCTGCTTGCACGAAATCGTAGTGGTGTCAACGACTCCTACAAACGCCATGCTGTCATCTTCTGTGTCGTCGTAGTGCTTTATCGGTGACCTTGATAAGCAATCGGCGTCGGCGTGTTGCCGTCCGGACTTATACACGACCGTCATATCAAACTCTTGGAGGCGTAAGCTCCACCGTGCGAGCCGACCAGACGGGTCTTTCAAGTTAGTCAGCCAGCAGAGGGAATGATGGTCGCTGACTACGTGGAAGGAACGACCATAGAGGTACGGACGAAACTTCATAACCGCCCATACGACAGCAAGACACTCTTTTTCCGTTGTGGAGTAGTTGGACTCGGCGCGGGAAAGCGTCCTACTAGCATATGCGATCACACGCTCGGCTGAGTCTTGCCACTGGACGAGTACAGCGCCTAAACCCACGTTGCTGGCATCTGTATGGACCATGGTAGGAGCATCTTCATCAAAGTGAGCAAGCACAGGTGGAGTCTGCAGGCGTTGTCGGAGATCGTCGAATGCCACCTGTTGATCGTCGCCCCATGTGAACGAAACGTCTTCTCTTGTGAGTCGTGTTAACGGCGAGGCTATGTGGGAGAAATTGGCAATAAACCTTCGGTAGTATGCGCATAGGCCAAGGAAACGCCTGACTGCTTTCTTGTCTTTTGGTACCGGAAATTTTCTGACGGCCGCAATCTTATCGGGATCAGGTCGAACACCTTCATGGCTCACCACATGGCCTAAAAATTGAAGCTCCTTGAAACCGAAATGACACTTCTCGGGTTTCAGTGTCAGGCCGGCAGACCTTATTGCCCTGAATACCGATAGCAGCCTGCTCAGGTGTTCCTCAAATGTTTTTGAAAAAACAATGACGTCGTCCAGATAGACCAGACATGTCTGCCACTTAAGGCCTGACAGAACGGTATCCATCAGTCTCTGAAATGTTGCGGGGGCTGAGCACAATCCGAATGGCAAGACTTTAAATTCATAAAGCCCGTCAGGCGTTACAAAAGCCGTTTTTTCTCTATCTCGCTCGTCGACCTCAATTTGCCAGTACCCACTTTTGAGGTCCATTGACGAAAAGTAGCGTGCATACCTCAGCCTGTCGAGTGAATCATCGATGCGCGGTAATGGGTACACGTCTTTCTTTGTCACACGGTTCAGCTTGCGGTAGTCGACACAAAATCGCAAGCTTCCGTCTTTCTTTTTAACCAGCACTACCGGCGATGCCCAAGGACTTCTTGACGGCTGGATGACGTCATCATCGAGCATTTTCTTCACTTGTTCCTGGATTGCTTCACGCTCTTTCGGTGCTACGCGGTATGGGTTCTGTCGTATTGGCCTTGCCGTCTCCTCCGTTATTATCCGATGCTTCGTCAGTGGCGTTTGACTGACCCTCGAGGTCGATGAAAAACAGTCTTTGAACTGGTGAAGAAGATCTACTAGACGCTGTCTCTGCGCTGGTGACAAATCCGAGCTTACGTCAATAGGTGGTGGGGCTGACGTGGCTTGCGGCTCGTCTTGTTGTACTACACAACACTCGCGGATTTCAGTGATCTCGTCGAAGTAGGCAACTGTAGTGCCTTGTGTAATGTGTCGTCGCTCGTTGGTAAAATTCGTTAACAGAACCTCTGCTTCCCCGCACACAACGTTGACGATACTTCTGGCAATTGCAACACCGCGAGAGAGTAGGAGCGTCAATACTTGTTCAGCGATTCCTTCTCCACTATTCTGCTCGCTGCACGTGACTGAAACAAGGCGGCACGATAACGGAGGTACGGTCACATCGTCAATGACTCGTAGGGATTTTCGGTGTAGCACTGCGCTTTGATCCGCTGAAAAGGTCAGTACACCCTCCGGAATATTGATGATGGCACCATATTCACGCAAGAAATCCATCCCCAAGATTGCCTGCTTGCAACACTCAGAAAGGATAACAAAAGTTGCGACGAAGGATGCGTCCCCTATCTTCATTCTTGCGGTGCACTTTCCGGTAGGTGTGAGTAGCTGCCCTCCAGCTCCTCTAATCTGCGGTCCTGTCCATTCCATTCTAACCTTCCTGAGCGTGTCTGCCAGACTCTCACTCATTATTGAGAAGTCCGCGCCAGTGTCGACCAATGCCATGACGTCGTGTCCGTCAATCGTAATTGCAACTTCGGCAGTAACAACCCCATCTTTCGTCGATTCATTGAAAATGTGTCTCTCTTCACTCGGCAGTAATGGGGGATTTTCAGCATTTCATTTCATTTCATTTATTTATACTGTTAGCCCAGAAGTGGGCCGTTACAGGGTGGAAGTACAAACAATTATTTGCAAAACAGAAGTACCGTACAGGTCTCGAGATAATTTCTCGGTATTATTGTGACCAGCAACTCGAAGTTATACATAACATACATAAATGGAACACACATGCGATGCAATACATACGCGCAGAACAGCACATGACGCATTTGAGGCGGCACTTTTGCACCGCGCTGAAGATTTGAAAGACAACTACTGCAGGATCATGCAACCAACAAAAAGTACACACACACGCAAAAAAAAACATATGTCACTGTTATTCGGAAAATAAACGTTTTAGATTCTGTTCAAATGATGTAAGCGAGGAACAACCAATTATAGACTCTGGCAGCATATTCCAATCTTCAATAGCACGTGGAAAGTAACTGAACTTAAAGCAATCGTTACGTGGGACTAGGGGTGGTATATACATATTATGGCGATGTCTGGAGTGTTCTTGTGTGTTGACCTGGAAGTAATCTGAATAGTTTAGTTTAAATTGATTATGAATTAACTGGAAGAGGAATTTCAGACGCTCAATCCTCGTCCTAAGTTCAGGACTATCCAGTCCAGCTTTTTTACAGAGTTCAGTAGGAGAATGATGTCGGCTATATTTATTAAAAATAAAACTTCGACGATTCGCAACCTTCCCCCCTGAGGTCGCTGCTTTTAGTTTCCCCGCCGTGGACTAGGAGATCTCCTTCTTGGCATGTCAGTGGTGCTCCGTCTAGAGGATGGAGAATAACGCCCAGGAGAGGGTGAGCGTGACCGAAACCCAGGAGGAGCATCCCGCGGAGTCATGACACTCGTGTCGACGTCAGATGTTCCGTTGAAATGGCGCCGAGGAACCGTAGAAGGAAACCCTTGGTACCCTGCGGCGCGATACGGGCAATACCGAACGATGTGGCCTGCTTCCCCACAGTGAAAGCACAGGGGCCTGTGATCAGGGGTACGCCAGATGTCAGTTTTGCGAAGTGGTGGCCGCCTCGGCATCGAAGTTTCTCTGTAGTACCAAGGCGCTGTCGGCGGATGTTGCTGGTGGTACTGATGTGGTGTCGGCACGTTCGCTGGCTGTCGGCGGACTACGTCTGCATAGCTAGCCCTGGGAGTGCTCGTGTTCGGCTCAGGAAGCGAGAGCGCTTGCCTGATCTCCTGGCGTACAACTTCCGTTACTGAGGCGATCGCGCAGTCATTTGGTTTGGCGACGAGTTTTTTTACCTCTTCTTGTACGATTTCTCGTATTAGTTGGCGCAAAGAACCTTCGTCGGGTGTTGTTGCTGTGGTAGAGGCTGCCACGCTGATCGGTGCACTGTGGGTTGGGCGGTCATACTGGCGATAACGTAGATGCAGTGCGCGTTCGATAGATGTCGCCTCCTTGGAGAATTCATCCACACTTGTAGGCGGGTTTCGTACGAGGCCAGCGAACAGCTGCTCCTTAATGCCCCGCATGAGGTGGCTAACCTTTTTGGCTTCGGGCATATTAGGATCTGCTCGACGAAATAGCCGCGCCATGTCCTCAACAAACATCGTAACGGATTCATTTGGTTTCTGAATCCGTAACTCGAGGAGACGCTGTGCAATTTCTCGTCTTTCAGTGCTCGCGAACGTGTCGAGAAACTTCTGCCGGAACTCGTCCCAAGACGACCACACGCGATTCGTGAACCACGTTCGGGCTCCGTCTTGAAGCGGAAAATAAACGTAGCCCAATTTCTGTGTGGTGTTCCAACCGTTAACATTCGCTGTGTGCTCGAATTCCTCGAGCCAGTCATGTGCATCCTCATATGCGTTTCCGTGGAAGTCTACCGGAAGTCGAGGGTTCAAAACAGTCACCTGTGTCGTGCTTGGGCTGGACATGTTGGGGCCAGTGCTTCCAGGCGCCGTCATGCTTTCTGGCACAGTCACGCTTTCCGGCAATAGACCAAACTCCGGGCTGAGGCCTAACAGGCGCCGGCTGCTGCGGTGAACGGGGGTGTCGATGCGCGGAAGTCTTTCTTGACCAGATGCGGGGCTGTTGTCAGGCGTCCCGAACATGTACCCAGCGCCTCCACCAGTGTCACAATGCAAAAACAGCAGCAGTCGAATCCAGGGAACTCACTTTAATAGTATTAGAATACTGGTAAACTGATCAGAGGAGAACCTCGTCTTCTTCACTCGCAGCGCGTGTTCTTCGTTGTTCTCTTCGAGCTTCATATTCAATGTGGCAATATGTATAGATGCGTATACATATACGGTGAATAACGGTGGATGCCGACGATGGCGGCAAAATCCAGCCGAGAGTGTCCATATAATTGCTGGTTTAAAAAAAACATACTTCTAAGCAGCCACCCCGAGACGGCAAGTCCAAACGAAGTATGCGTTGATTTTCGTGATTCAAGCCTTGTTCTGAAAGCCAAGTTTCTTGTAAAATAGTGACATCGGGCCGGGTTCATTGCATAGAAATACATAAGTAGCGGTAGAAAAAAGCTACCGGCAATTCCAGAGCAAAACTTTTATTCCACCTATTTTGTTGAGATATCAAGATATTATCTTGAGTGCTATTGTGGCGTTGCTATAGACTGAAGGGAGGAGAAATTATTCACTTAAAAAACCTTTGCCCAATGAAATAACCAAACCTTTGTTGCATCACAGCCATGCAAAGAATCAATCGAAGAAAGGTGAGTGCTGAACTACATGTTAACTTTTTGAACTGTTATTGAACTAAGAATAACCACGCCATGGCACTGTCAGCCCCGTAGATTTCTTGAATAAACTCATCAACTGGGCTACGGTCATTTCGCTGAGATTTGAATAAGAAAAAATACGAAGAATGCGTAGTGCTGATTGCGACTACGCAGCTCATCGCCCAGGAATACAGGATTTCTTTACGTCTCTTTTTATATCATGCATGAACCAAACAAATAATGCAGTCACACTGCAACAGTGCGTACACTAAGAGGGACCCAAGCTCAACAATTACAACTCAAAATGCAAGAAATGTGATATATATAGCGCGAAAATGCAGAGGCCGATCGCATCCTTTTCAATGGCAGATCACGTTTTTCTCGCGAGTGATAGTAACGTTCGGAGAGTTTGGTGCATTCATTGAGCAATGGACGACATATGTATTACGAGTGGGATGCAGTCAAATCAGTTTATTCGCCGACAATTATCTAATATCGCTCATAAAAAGGCGCCGCTGCGTACATTTGTATGCGGGCCACCGGCCACCTATCTATGATAGAGTATTCACGGTGTGTACCAAGACGTAGGCAAAAGTCGCCGTATGTCTGTTTGCTCTCGTGAACTGTGAAACTTGGTGTAAACCAAAATTTTTATGAGATGTTGACAGGGTTTGACGAATTTGATTCCCTGGTCATGACATCAACAACGTGAAAATCCTATTGCGTACATCGCAAAATTCTTCGCATCATACACGTGTCCACACCCGCATACCTTTGTATATGGGTATTCACCACTGGTAGCTGACAGTTCATATGTACCTAGAAATGAAAAAAACGGACATTCGTAATTTAAATGCGAGAGTGCTAAAAAAACCGCGATTGAGAGGCGTTGACGTGACAAATGCAAAAAATAAAAATCATATTAGGAATCGAACAAAAGCAATCTGCGTGGTGGTCCACAGATCCACAGTCCACAGCACTACAGAGCCACGCCAGGTCTTTAAATTACCTTGGAAAAAATGCTATGCAGGCGTAATGTTGGTGCAACGTCAATTGTAGTTGCAGCGCAGTGCGATCCAGTGATGTGCAATGGAGTGATGTGCACGGCAGTGATGTGCAATGTACCCAATTGCCGAGCAATTTTACAACAAAGCTTTAAATACTATATGCATGTATGTACATTTATAATACAGGTGACATGTTGGGTTTACCCAACTGGTGGTTCTAGCATTGGCTAAAATTCTATAGCAGTGTAATAAACGTTACACTTGTATTCGTATTGCCGCGCACGAAACAAAAAACGAAGACGATGTGCGCGCCAACAGTCTCGTGAAAAGGGGGAATGAAGAAGACGACGTGCTTTTGTTTTTGCTCGCCTGCTCTTGGCTCCTGCATAAAAACACACGCCGTCGGTTCTTGGACTCAACGTCTCGGTGCACTGCTTACGTTGAACCACGACAGTATGTTTCAGCAACCTATATTAGGCGTTGCTTGACCCCAGACTTCCACTGACGTGCCCTGCAGGACAAAGGCCTCTCCCATGTTCCACCAGTCAACTAGGTCCTGTGCTTGCTGCTGCCATTTTATACCCACAAACTTCTTAATCTCATCCCCTAACTTAACCTTCTGCACCCCCTAACCCACTTGCCGTCTCTGGGAATCCAGTTAGTTGCCCTTAATGACCAGCGTTTATCATGTTTATCCTGTCTACGCGCTAAATTCCCGGCCCATGTTCATTTTTTTTTCTTCTTGATTTCAACTATGATATCCCTAATCCTGGTTTGTTTCCTGGTCTACACTGCTCTTCTCTTGTCACTTAAGGTTACACCTACCGATAACCAATTTCGTTTCCATTTCTCGCTGCGTCGTCCACAATTTGAAACTGAACCCGTTATGTAGGTCTCCAGGTTTCTGCTCCGTAGCTAAGTACCGGCAAGATGCAGCTGTTATATACCTTCCTCTTGATGAATAGTGGCAATCTACCTGTTATGATTTGAGTGCTTGCCGAATGTGCTCCACCCCATTTTTATTCTTCTAGTTGCTTCAGTCTCGTGGTTAGGCTTCGCGGTTACTACCTGTCCCAAGTAGACATATTTCCTTACCACTTCATGTGCACCATTACCTATCTCGAAGCGTTGTTCCCTTCTGAGGTTGTTGTACATTACTTTCATTTTCTGCAGAATAAATTTAAGACCTACCTTTCTGCTCTCCGTGTCTAACTCCGTAATCATGAGTTGCAATTCGTCCCCTGAGTTACTCAGCAACGCAATATCATCGGCGAAGTGCAGATTACTAAGGCACTCTCTATTAACACTTATCCCTAACTGTTCCCATTCTAGGCCTCTGAAAAACCCCCGTAAGCACGCGGTAAATAGCATCGGCAGATTGTATCTCCCTGTCCTACACCCTTCTTGATTGGTATTCTGTTGCTTTCTTTAAGAAACACTATGATATAGCAGTTGATCCCCTGTAGATTTCTTCCAGAATGTTTTATATGCTTCGTCGACGCCCTGATTCCACAGTGTCTACATGACTACTGATATTTCTACTGAATCAAACTCCTTCTCGTAATCTATGAAGGCTATGTATAGTGGTTAGCCATATTCTGAGCATTTCTCTATTACCTGATTGATAGCATGAATGTGGTAGATTGTTGAATAGCCTGTTCGATTTTCTACTTGTTTCTTTGGTTGATTGAATTCAAATGCTGTCTTATTTCTGTTAGCAATTACCTTTGTGAATAACTTGTAGAGGATAGAAAGCAAGCTGATCGGCCTGTAATTCTTCAAGTCGTCATCGTCCCTTTCTTGTGGATTTATATGATGTTAGCCTTCTTCCAAGATTCTGGTACTCTTCCCGTCAGTTGACACTTCGTAAACAGGGTAGCTACTTTTTCTCATATAATCTCTCCTCTGTCTTATAGCATATCATATGTTATCTGATCCTCACAAGCAGATTTGCCTCTTTGCATGATCTGCAAGGGTTTTCGGACTTCTATAATTACTGGTGAGGTGTCATCTGGGTTACTTCTAGTTCTTACAATAAGGTTGTGGTATCCCCGGCTATTGTACAGATTTCTGTAAAACTCCTCCGCTTTTTTAACTATCCTATCCGTATTGGTAGTTATTTTGCCTTCCTTGTCCCATAGTGCATACATCTGATTTTTGCCTATCCCAAGTGTTCTTTTCACCCTTTTGACGCTTCCTCCGTTCTTCAGAGTGTGTTCAATTTTATCCATTTTATACCTTCTTACATCGGGGGCCTCACGCGTATTATTCAATTTCGAAAGCTTTACGAACTCTATGCTGTCTGTTGTACTTGAGGCTGTCATGCTTTGACGCCTCTTAATGAGGTTCTTCGTTTCCTGGGACAAATTGCCACTGTCCTGTCTAATTACCGTACCTCCAACTTCCACTGCACACTCCGTAATGATACTCGTCAGATTATCATTGATAGCGTCAACGCTGAGGCTGGTTTCATTTATAAGAGCCGACTACCTGCTCTGAAGCGAGAATCTGAATCCTGTACTTTCCCTGCCGGTGCTAGCTCATTGATTGGCTTTTTGCGTATTAGTTTCTATCGTTCCTTCTTCAAGTCTAGGCGAATTTAAGACCTTACCATTCTATGCTCACTGCATCGTACCTTGTCAAGCACTTCCACATCCTGCACGATGCCTAGGTGTGCACTCAGTATAAAGTCTCTTTCGTTCTTACTTTCGCCATTAGGGCTCCTCCATGTCTACTTACGGTTCTCTCGTTTTTGGTAGAAGGTATTCAAGATTCGTGAATTACTGCATTCTGCAAATTCTACTAATACCTCCCCTCTGGCATTTCTAGGACCGGTGCCATAATTCTCCTACTACCTGGTCTCCAGCCTGCTTCTTCCCTACCTTGGCATTGAAGTCCCCCATCAGTATAGTATACCGTGTTGCAGCCGCGTCGCCAGAAAGGCCGGGGCCCCTTCCTTACTAATTTTCAATTGAACGACCTCATAGAAGGTTCCACTGACGCGTCATCGTAGCTGGATGTAAGCGCGTTAGCCTGTACCACCTTCATCTTGTATCTCTTATTCAGTTTATTTACGATACCTACCACCCTTTCATTATTGTTATAGTATTCCAGCTGCCAGCTATATTTCTGTGGATAAGGAACCCCCCTACCAGTTCTCTTCTGTCAGCCAAGCCCCGATAGCAAAAGACATGCCCATTCTGTAGCAATGTATAGGCCTCATCTGTCCTCCTAACCTCACTGAGCCCTATTACATCCCATTGAACACCTTCGAGCTCCTCGAATAGTACAGCTATGCTTGCCTCACTAGATAAGGTTCTAGCATTAAACGTTGCCAAGTTCAGGTTCCAATGGCAGCCTGTCTGGACCCTGGGATTTTTATCACCCTCTGCTGCGTTGCAGATCTGACCACCGCCGTGGTCATTTGCTTCGCCGCGACTGGGGACTGAAGGCCGTGAATCAATTGACGTATGAATGTGGGAGTTAGTGGCGAGATACTGCACCAGGGTGGCCAATCTTTCTCTGGTGAGGGAGTGCGTTACTGGCGGTGGTTGCCGGTGAGGCCGCACCCCAAGACTCTTAATGCAGTTCCATCACAACGCGGATCTTTTCAAATCTAGTTAGAAACTGTGCGGCACCGGGATTCGAGCCGCGGACCTCTTGCATTCAAGGCTGATGCTCTAATCACTACGCCATGGCTATGAATGAATACTCGCACAAAATAATTAACATTCTTGTCGACCTCTTTTGAAGACCCCACCTTAATGGTTAGCAACCACTCATAGGCTGCTTAGCTGAAAGCGTTTTCTGTCCTCACACGTATACACTATGAAAAAAGCTGCTTCTTCAATAATCGATCGTATTTTTTTAGTCGCTTGTCACGTTTATGTGTATTTATATTTTTCCAGCGAATATAGTTGTGTTAGTAATCATTACGGTCAACAATAGCTCGTTTGTCGTTTACCATAGCGCAATTGTCGATAACTTTGCATAGCTGAGCGTTGAAGTCAAACATACGCCGGCGGAATCAACAAGTAACTCTAATTTAGCAGTAGAAAACATGCACTCAACTGGATAAAGACTACCCTTGAAACAACGTTAAAAATAATTATGGGTTTTCACTCATAGTTGCGCAAATAATCGATGTGCGAAATAAATAGTGCGATTTTTGAAAGTCTCATATGCATTTGCGAGATATTTTTAATAATAATGCAAATATTTTAGAATGGGATGATTCATTAAAACAGATAGCTGGGCGCGTTGGTATGTATGCCTATTATAAATTATTTTTGCGCACACAAAAAAGTACAAAATGCAGACGAGCGCTAAATATGAATTAATTTTTTTTTGAAAGGAACGAAACATATAAGTACCTGGAAATCAGTATAGCGCATGTGCAAGTCATGTGACAAACAAACATAAAACAATATGGCTAAACAGAATTTTAAAAAAACTGAACTCCCTATCCGTTAAAGGCACCGAAGGTTGACTAATACATTTGTATGTAGACATATTGATGGGGAGGCCTTCCGTAAGTTCACATGTTTATCTCTATACGTGACAACAAAATATATGTATCGCGAAACATGGGATCCCAATGGCATGATTTACAATAATCTGACAAAAGTGAAAAAGTTTCATTTCCTATTCAGTTATAATGCTCTTTTATGCGCATATTGATGCAGCGACCAGTCTGTCCCATGTACACTTATCCACAGGTGAGTGGTATCGGATATACCACCTCTTCTCAGCATTTTAAGAACTTCGATTCTTCTTTTAGGCAACAGCTACATTTACTTTCCCCTGTTTTTAACTTTCTGCCAACGGCTTGACGCAAAGTTGTGCCTTAATAGGAGTGCTGAAAACAACATCAATGCCACACCTCCCGGCATCTTTTTTTTTATCCGTGAGAAAACCTATGAATGTATGTATGGCAGAACAGCGCATTCCTTTCTATCTTTACTGAAGCGGTTCCTTGAAGGCGAAGGATGTAGTCTTCCACTATCCTTATAACTTTCCGAAAAGCTCTGGTGAAAGCTTGTTCTGGGAAACCTACCGAGGACAGTCATGCCACTTGTTTTGAAAATCTTGCTTTCATTGCGTGAATCAAGACATTGCCATAGCCCCTCGAAGACAACAGACTGCTATTCCATTTTCAACAGTTTCGGATTCACATGACCTGTATATACTGGAGCAGGAGTTTTTTCGATCTAAGGCTGTACATCAAGCGCACATGGTTAAGGAAAAAGTTATTGATTGGTCTATAAACTGTAGCTGGTAGTCCTTTGCCATTTTATGAGTAAACTTGAGTCGCAGGCCACATTCACGAAATATTTTCAGTACATTCACCGCATTGGATCGATAGTCAGCCACATCAAATATAATCAAATGTTTTCAGCTTTGTTCATTTCTTGTTATATTTGATGTGGCTAACTATGAGTCCAATGCTGTGAATGTACTGAAAGTGTTTTATGGATGTGGCCTAGGTCAGCGTGGTGGGACAGTTACGTCGTTTCCTCGGCGAAAATTGCTACGCTTTCATTAGAGAGTTGCAGCCGCGTTGCCAGAAAGGCGGCGGCCCCTTCCTTTCCGACGAACGTTGTGAACGTTTGCAAGGAAGTGCTGCGAAACATGTCCCAGGTTCGGAATGTTGACTTCCGATTCTCGAACCATTTCCTTGATGTGTTTCCCAGATAAAAGCGCGGATTATATTTATTCATTTATTTATTTATTTATTTTGTTATTTATTTATTTATTTATTTATTTAGTGCAGCCCAAGACTAGGTTTAAGCAGGACAGGTAAGAGAGGCTGGATATGAGCAGAAACAACAGAGACAGCATGAAACAATATAACGAGAAATGAAAACATAACACAAATTAACAGTATGCATATTCACGTTCACGTTACATAACATTGGATAAGATCAGTTAGACAGTTCTACTCTAATACAGCACGCGGGAAAAAAAAGGATAACTAAAGCACGTTCATGATGAAACAAGCGCAAAAATACACACACTCAGAGAGAAGCGCGTTACGTTAAGCGACATATACGGTGTTTAAGAGTGGGTGCATGTCTAGTAGACAGAGGAGATACGTATGCACGCGGGTGAAAAAGTTTCACATGTTATAAACAATAAGATACAGAAAGCTTAGCCGGTTCCTTTTTCGTCCTAGTTCAAGTGTTTCGATGTTGTTAGCAGTGATGAGTTCAGTGCCTTCTGCATGCGGCGAGCTTTACGATCAGGGTTGCCTTGAGCGTCATCTTGATCGCCGCTTGGGTGAGCGCTTTGTGTGGGCATTTGGATCACTGATCAGGGCCTCCACCATATGTCACGTGGTCATAGCGTTAAAAAAGCATCAGTTGGTTGTACAAGACGAAACATTTATTTGGGCGAACCTGCGCCCGGTAGACGAGAAGTCAAGCTACAAGCGATACACGTTTTACACTTACAGTGGCGAACAAAGCGGCGGTTGTCTCTAATCAGAACTATGGTGAGCTGCGTCAGCATTTATAAATTTATCACCGAACATTCGATCTTTATCGCTGGTGCCCACGCATGCTCTCAAATAGATTAAACTGTTTGCAATCATAGCAGAATGGCATCGTATAACCATGAAGCCTCTCAAGCATTGCGGCGTGATGTACGCCGATCATTTCTGAGAGTCTTTACGGGTGACATCTGAATACACCGAAATAAACAGACGCGGCAATATGTGTACAGTGTTCATTAAATCAAATGCGACATCAAAACTAAGTACATTGATTGATTGATATGTGGGGTTTAACGTCCCAAAACCACCATATGATTATGAAAGACGACGTAGTGGAGGGCCCCGGAAATTTGGACCACCTGGGGTTCTTTAACGTGCACCCAAATCTGAGCACACGGGCCTACAGCATTTCCGCCTCCATCGAAAATGCAGCCGCCGCCGCCGGGATTCAATCCCGCGACCTGCGGGTCAGCAGCCGAGTACATTAGCCACTAGACCACCGCGGCGGGGCCGAAACTAAGTACAACTATTGATATTTACTCGTATACCCAGTAGTTTCCGACATCCACGCTACATCACTACGAGTATGGCGAGCCCAGCTGATGCTGGCTTTGGTGAAAATTTACAGAGCAATATTACGCCCCTTTGATATGAACAAAGGGTTGTGAAAAATAAAGTACGGGTGCCTTACTATTTCTTAAGTAGATGTAATTTATTCTGTAAGCATTTTACTTATTTCTTCAGATTTGCAGTGTACAAACTGTGTTATGAACAACTCGCAGCGGTCACGTTGTGAACGCAGCGAAAAAGTCTTCGTGCGTCCAGTTAGTTCTCCGACGCGGATGTTACGAACAGTATGAGTGCGAAATTGTCGAGCTTTGTCACCACGTCAAACAAAAAGGCCATCAGGGTGACTTTCAGTGGCTACCTGGTCACTGCGGGATTGCTGACAACAATACCATAAATCAAGCTGCTCGCGCATCCCGTCTAAAAGTGCACAGCTTTGCAATTCTTCTTTCTAGCTGCAAGGCAGATTCGGCACCTAGCGCGCAGTGTCTCACTGACGAATTAGGACACACCAAACGTAAGACGCACCAGATATTTCAACGGAACATTTCAGTGCAACTCCTACCTCTATGGGGACTTTATCGACGTGACGCTTCACTTCTCGGTCGGCTTTGGTTGGTGGTTGTTTACACGAAATCATCATCTCTGGACCATCGTGTATCTGCGTAAAATGGTATGTGAGTAAAGCCGTGGTATGTAAGTAATCTTTCCTAATATGTAAATGCAGGGAGGAGATCATCGGTTCCTGAAGCATTCCCTAGGCTAGCCTTCGCTCGGATTGTTCAAGCTCGAGCGCTTGCGTGGGCCGCTTCATTATCAATTATGCCTGCGTGAGCAGGTGCCCAGATTAACACAAAAAGTTTCAATGGCGAATTGCGCGATATAATAGCTACGCCTGTCCTGCGAAACCCACATGCTCCAACTTTTTATCCGCTTACAGTAACAGAAAAATGAGCGATTGTTGCGGTGAGGTCTACTGCAGCCACCTCCGCCTCTTCCAAAGACGAGGCTTGATGGATACTGCCGTTACAACACTGCCGGTAGAGTTCGAGGGACACTACACACTAAGATGCTTTTTCGCGTATTAGTAGAGTACAATTTCACAATCCCGAAAACACTCCTCTTATAGCGACACGAAACATGGTAAGCGAGGAAACGCGCGAAAAAAATGCAGCTGGAGACACCACCTTGAGATTCTCGCAGCAGACGCTGTGACGTCATATATTTTGAAGGCGTCTACTGGGTCCGGCGTACGTCCTAATTGATAGAACTTAAGTACAGTGCCATTGGTGGGTGTCATGGATTTAGCACACGAAGTTTAAGAAAACTTCATCGAGCCAATGTAACGAAAACACGAAAATTACATTGTAGAATTTCTTACGTCACGCGCGGACATTACGTCGCAAAATAATATGTGGGGTTTGACGTCCCAAAATAAATTTCAAAATGAAAATTCAACCTTGATTTTCTTCGCCAGTAATGCACCTATTACAGGAAAACTTTAATGACACCAGAGTTTTTAGAGTACAGTTTATCAATCTGAAACAACCAACTGTTTCTTATTAGTGTCTATCGAACAACTGAAAAGCAAACTTCCGCACCCACGGATACTCTGTCATTTCGACATAAACCACATCCTTGCAGTCACGCATCGTTTTCATATCAAATTTCTTCTTGGTAATTGGCGACAGGGTAATATTTAGAGAGTTTAACATACACCTATCAGTGTGGGTGTTCGATAAGCGTCGGTACTGAGTCAGGTTGACTTCTTCAAGCTTACTAAAGGTAATAAAGGTGCCTGTAGCCAAGAGTTTCTCAGCATAGGCTGTACTTGGCACCTAAAGGACAGTAAACAGCCCTGAGGTCCCAAAAATTTTTAAAAGAGATATATAAGCAGTTTTTCTTTGCGAACATGCTGCCGCAAGTATTTTGCAAATACGTGCTATATTAACGAACATAGGGGGTTTAGAACATCGGTCTAAGCTGGTTTCAAATTTTCGCGTGGCCTCGTCACCATTCTCCCTTCCATGAAGGGGAAGGCGTGGCCCATCGTCGTGACCCGACCCACTTCGGCAACGTCATACCACGTCAGGGATTGACGTGATCGGTGACCTCGATCAGTAGCAACGCGCTTTCACTTACTGCAAAGCGTGGTTGTTAGTTTACCGTTTGCCGCACCAGCCGCGGGTCAACCGTGTAAGCGTCAGGTGCAAAGTGTCGACCACAAACGATCAGGTCCGCGACGTACTTCGCTGGATGGCCGATTCGCTTTCGCCATGCAGCACGCAGGGCACGATCGTAAGACACCCGGTGCCGATGCTTCTCCGCCTCCCAGTCGCTCGATTTGCAGCCGATGAAAGAGAAGCGCTTTTTACCCGTGTTGCTCTTGTCAATGACGAAGTACGTTCGTACGTGCGCACAAGCGCTGTAGTTGAGCGAAGAGTGTACACATGCACGCCACAATTGCGAGGCTCGTTTTTTCACCGCAGTACTAGAGTATACTAGAAGTGTTTTTAGTAGTACCAAGAAACAAGGGGCAGTTTCGTAGCTGTGGGTGAAAATAGAAACTGATGTTGACATCTCTACTGTTTTTTCACACCTGATTTAGAGCAATCGTGGAGCTGCTTCGGCGAGCTGCTACGTCACGTCGCCGATCGCCGAGTTGACGTCACTGCATGTGCAAGGGGGGTCGATCAGGCGTAGGAAAGATGCGCGGGAATTCTTTTTCGAAATAGAGGCTCTGCGCGGCGGGCAGCGCTGTAATATTCAGAAAACGTGATCGCTGCGGTCTAATCTACGAATTGCCAAGCTTGTATGGGGGGTGGGAGTGTAAAAAATGACGGAGCTTGTTTACTGGACCTTTAAAGGGAAACTTTGTAGAGCTAGCCTATCAGTGAATTCACCTGATCTTATTCAGGCTTTGTCAGTTGAAGATATGGGAGGAAGAATGTGATTTTACTAATGGAAAATGCTTGTACTAGTCTTAATTATTATGCTTCGCAAAAACCTTCGTGCTGTTATGCCTGCGAGTCCACTCCGAACGTCCGTGCCTCTGAAGAAGGCGATCTGTGTCAAGGCCAGCACGCGAGCCCGCCTGACGCGAACAACACAACGGCTCATCCCGCGGCGGTGCCTTTCTGTCGCGCACGCACAGCGAGCCACCTCAGCCCACGAGCCCGTCGCAGCGATAGGCGCCTTCCTGTTTGGCGAGTCTTACGCAACGCGTGGTTACGTCACTCATCCTAGGGTGCAGCCACGTGCAGCGGCTCCGTATTTGATGAGAATGACGCGGCCCAGCGGCGACCTCATTGGAGGATTCTGATCTCACGGCCAGCGTCGCTTCTGATTGGGCATTTGATTACTCAAAGAATCCTCCCGGTGCATATAAAAAAAGCCCTGCGGCGCGTCGAGAGTGGTAGACCTATGTGTCAGAGAAGACAGCTCGGCTCTTCGAGTCCCTAAACTGTCGACCCCAGTGCAGAATTTGTAACGCCTCTACTGCTTTGCTGTACATAAACCTTGTTAACTCACCATCATCTCGTCCGCCCGTCTATCAGCTCTGCGCAGAAGCACTCGCGAGCTGAGAAACCTACGCGACCAAACGACTGGTGACCTTCCCGATGGAGTTAGAAGCAGTGGCGCCTTCGGGATCGTGTTGGCGTCGCCGTCTTTCGTAGCAGTGGTGTCAGCAGCGAGATTCGTAGCGCCCTTCGTAACGTCGTGGGAGGTGCGCTTCGTAACGGTGGTTGGCAGCTATGGTATCGGCCGGCGTCAGCGACATCGATGCCGTGAGTGCCTGATGTTTTCCTTTCAGTTCGCCACACTACTTTAGCTCAGGTTATAGTAGTTTAGAGAAGGGCTGTGTGAAGCATTAGAGTGAGCTTTGATCGTTTCAAGCAAAGTCTAATGTTGAATTCCAATGGCGGAGTCGGTGCAGCCGACCGACTTCGCGAGCGAGCACTCGACTCTGGCGTAGAGCAAATCCTCCAAATCCACCATCGAAACACAACCCGCCCTGCTGGAGCAAGGCGGAAGCTGCCGCGTTACCCAGGATACCTTGCGCGTGGTCTTTCTCGCTGTCTGTTTCCCACGTGGTTTACCAGCATCGCCGCATCGTTCGTTTGCTTGTTCAGCGCTATTCACCTGTGTGGATTGGATATCACGCCAAGCGTGCAACATCTATTGTCCACGATGTCTGCTGTCGCTATCGAGTAGCAGAAGCATTGCCGCACGCTTTGTTGAGGTAGCCGAGCCGTCCATGCCGTCCGCCATCATCAACACAACTCGCGCCGCGCCAGCCGCGCCCCCAAGCAGGCAAACGTGTTAAAGGAAATGGGTCACGCTGAGTTCCGGTCCACTCCACCGATTTCGGCGGAGCAGTTTTTCCTGCTCCACGGAGGGATTCCTGCTCTGAATCCCCTCCGGCTCTCTCATTGGAACGCTTGACTCTCGCTCTCACTCTGTCATTGGAACACACTTGCTCTGTAAGGAGCAGAAAAACTTGCTCCGACTCCGCCATTGGAACTCAACATAAGTGCTTTGAAACCCAAGGTATTGCGGAAGGTGTGAACACGGGAGTGTTAAAAATTGCTTGCGCGTCTTGCTAGTAGACTTATAGTGGGTACGGCAAGTAGATTCTTAACAGGGGCAAACAGCAAGAGGCTAGTGTGAACGATGGAGAACATTAATGTGAAGGAACTCATCGAAATTTGTGAGGAACTCGGCATTACTTTGGGCTGTGCGAAACGAAAGCAAGCGATCCTTGAGATCATGAAGGATGAAGGAGTGTCGGCTGAGGAAGTCGATGAGGCCTGGGCGGATATCAAAGCACGCCGCGAGGAGGCTGAAAGGCGAGAAGTGGAAGTTCGCGAACGTGAAGAAGCTTAAAGACGAGAACGCAGTGAGGAGGCCGAGAGATAGGAGCGCTTTGAGTTGAAACGACTAGAATTGGCAATCCTACAGTGTACGCAGGTGCCTAGGGTAGCTTCTGCGACAGTTCAGGTCAGCGGTCAGAGAATTCGCGACCAACTGCCACCGTTCGTAGTAGGCGAAGACAGGGCAAAGTATCTCGTCAAGTTTGAACACGTCTGGGAGCGAAATGCTTTGGAGCGGTCTCTTTGGGCGCAGAACCTGATAGCTCTTCTTCCCGGTGAAGTGTCCGACGCGATAACTTGCTTCTCGAGGGAAGCGTTTGAAAGCTATGAAGAGGTTAAGGAAGTGCTCTTGAAACGTTATAAGTTGTCACCCGAGGCTTTCAGGCAAAGGTTCCGGTATGCTAAAAAGGGGAATGAGTCACACATTGACTTCACGTTCCGTCTTAAAGCCGATTTATTGAAAGGCTCAAGGGCGAAGGTGTTTATGACGATCGCGATAAAGTGGTATAATACATTGCGTTGAAGCAATTCTACCCCTGCATCGAAGAGGACGTCAAGCTTTGGCTGCAGGACAAACTTGGTGAAGTACAGCTAAACAAGGCAGCAGAGTTAGCCGAGGAGTATTACACTCGCCGAAAGTTGCATAGCAGGGCAGTGCGCGTGGAAAAGGATGAAATGAAAGAGGGCGTTTCAAAGAAACTTGATCAACGTAAACCCGCTCCACACCGTAAATTCAAGAAGGAACCGTCTCTTACGAAGGACACTGTAGGGGAAGGGCAAACGGAAGCGGAGAAATCGAGTGAGGTTCCTAAACAACGCACTGATGTCACACGGGCGTTTGAATCACGGAAGCCGCTAATCTGCTACAACTGCAAAAAGGAAGGGCACATCGTGATAACTTGTAAGCAAAAGTTTGCTTTTGCAACAATCCGAGAATCGGAAAAGAACATGCGGTTGTTAGAGCTGTATATCCAAAAAATTAGTGTGAATGGGAAAGCGTGTCGAGTACTTAGAGACTCTGCGGCAACCATAGACGTTGTCCCTCCTTCATTGGTGTCTCCGGATGACTTTACAGGAAAATGCGCGTGGATCAGGCAAGTGGCCAAGGAGCAGAGTGCTTGCTTACCAATAGCTACGGTTGTCATTGAAAGCCCGTTCGGTAAGCGTCGCAACGTAGCGGCTGTGTCTGCCGCGCTTCCCGATCGTTTTCTTTATCTTCTCTCTAACAACTCAGAGCAGCTTCTCAAAGAGCAGGGTAAATCGTTCTTCTCCAACTTAGCGTACATGGTGCTCACGCGATCGTAAGCGCGGAAGCTTTCGCAGGGGCTTGATCTTGTTCAATGTGGTGAACCATCAAGTGACCTTGGCGGCGAGTCGACGGAACCTCAGATAGAAAATTCTCCGTGTGAGCAGTCACTCAAGTGGCCCGTCGCCGAAGCGGCTGCTGCGGTTTCTGTAGCAGGGGGAGACGGCACGGCGCCATTAAGTCAGAGCGAGAGGGGTGCAACGTTCTCGCCTGTAGCGAAAAGTTGGAGTAAGCTGTCAAGCGTTGATCGAAAAACGCTCACTCGAGAGCAGTGTGAGGACCTCTCGAATAAAGGGCGAATGAAAAGTGTAAACATGGGAAAAAAGAAAAACAATGTTTCTTTTTTTGAGAAAGCAGGGCTCCTGTATCGGAGCTACACAAATGTGCAAGGTCGCGACTCGCAAGTATGAGCAGCTCTTGGTGCCACAAAAGTATCGTCGCCAACTATTGGAACTGGCGCATGAAAACGCGTGGGCAGAGCATCTCGGCATAAAAAAGACCAATGCTAGAGTTTCCCTTGAGTTTTACTGGCCGAAATGCTGGAAGGATATCGAAGATTTTGTACGCTCATGCGATACTTGTCAGAGAGCGGGGAAATCCACTGTAGCGTAGTGTTCTGGTCGCTACTTGGTCGCCGCCGGAGAGATGACACGTACACACAGCAGATCAATAGAGTTGCTCCTAAACCGATTTATTTGGCTTGGTGTTCATAATAGACGTCGTACACACTTGTACGCGGCATAACTCTAATTACTCGGAGCAGCACCCACTGCAACCTGCTCTCGTGGCGTCTCCGCTGCGACTCTCCCTCGGCTCCCCTCGAAGCGTCCTGAAGCGACCCCCGAGACAAACAAAAAGGACCACTCAGAAGTATCCGTTCACCACACCCAATCGGGCGTGACGAATTCAAACAGGTACACCCAATAGCGGGCGGTCTTTACCGAGTTTGCACTCGATGACCGCCATCCGCCTAAACACAAATGACCTAAACTAAAGTAAAAACCTACAACAAGCTACCGCGACATCCCTTAGGCTCCTATCGTACAGCTCACCCCGCATACCTTCCGGCGCCGCGGATACAAAGCCGTCTGCGGTCCCCTAAAGGGGAAACAGACCCTCGCAGAAAGGAAGAGAACGCGCTCGTACAACAAAGCCGGTGAACCACTCAAGGACACCGCCGCAAACCCTGCTCCTAGGCAGACCCGTGACATTGAAACGAGCCAAAAGTAGAAAGAAAATAGCTACTCTATATCTACGCGACACCTCCCCTATACGAATGTCCCCACTCTGGATGAGCTGCAAGTAAACTAAAAATTCACAACCAAGGACACAATTTGCTTCGCGCCCTCCAAAAAAGAAAGAACATTTCGCGTACATTTAAAAAGAATGACACATAACTGTAACATGCGCAAAAGGCGTCCCGCGACCGAATAAATGTACAAAACATTTTACATCTGCAAGACACTAAAACACTAATACATGATGGCGAAACACACATGCTCAACATAAAACTTGTTTTAAAACAGTGAAACAAAGAAACTACATATTGCTAACTACAGTTCTGACGCACACACCTCAGTACGAAAGCACACACGGAGACGCACAGAGTTACAAAGGGAGTCCTTTAACTCACTCACTCAACATCACTGGCTGTGTAGTAAATCTCGGTGTCACTGTCATAAGCCCCGAGTCTTTTCGGTTCGGTGTCGGATGACTGGTCCCTATATTGTGTCCGCGGATCAAAGTAGACGTCGGTGTCACTAGTCGAATGTTCACTTTGACCCTGATCACTCGCTTGCGGAACTCCCGCACCACGCTGCGGCACTGTGGTGTCAACACGGACCTAACACTTGCGTTCGCTCTCACTCTCGTCATCCGCGTCGTCGTCGAGACATGAACGGGGGCGACACAGTTTCAAACGCGCTACATTCACAATGTCCCTCTTCCTTCCGCTGCGGTCCACGACCTCCCAGTTGCTCTCCGCTACTTGTCGAAGGAGGCGAAATGGTCCAAGGTAGCGGTGGAGGAGCTTTCTTGTTTTGCCCCTCGCTCGTAAGGGCGTCCACACGTAGACGAATTGCCCCGGTCGAAACACAGCACCCCGTCGTCGGGCATCGTACGCGCTCTTGTTTTTTGTTTGCTGGTCCCTCTCGCGCTGAGCCACGAGCTCCCGAGCTTGGCGAAGCCTGCGCGCCACTGCATATGCATTGAAGGCACCCTCATTGTCACGTTGCAGGTTGAGGCTCGCATCAATGGGCAAGGTCGGCTCACGGCCACGCAACAAGAAAAATGGCGTGAAGCCGGTTTTCTCATGCTGCGGATAGTTGTAACCGAAGACGACATAAGGGAGGAATTCGTCCCAATCCCGGTGGTCTGTCGAAACATACATACTGAGCATGTCCACAAGCGTACGGTCGAACCTCTCGCACAGGCCATTCGTCTGCGGGTGGTAGGCGGTGGTTGTGACGTGGTTGCTCCCCATTGCGCGGAATACCTCTTCAATGAAGGTACTAATAAAATGCTTTCCCCGGTCAGTGATTATCTTCGCCGGGGCTCCATGTCGTAGAACCACTTGCTCCACAAAAGCTTGGGCTGTCTCAGTGGCCGTTGCAGCGGGGAAGGCGACCGCTTCTACCCACTTTGAGTGATAGTCAGTCATCACAAGCACGTAGCGATGGCCGCGTTTACTCTTCACGAAGGGTCCAAGAAAATCCATGCCGATTTGCTCAAATGGCCGCCCCAAGGGGGGTATAGGTTGGAGACAACCGACAGGTTTGCCGGGTGGTGGCTCTCCCGTGAGAAAGCCGCCACCCGGCTTTCTCACGAGAAAGCCACCACCCGGCAAACCTGTCAGTTTTCTCGTCTGGCAGTCTGGGCAGGTGAGGACATACTTGCTCATGTATGCGAACATATTTGGCCAGAAATACCGGCAGCGTACTTTTTCCCATGTGCGCTTGACACCAAGGTGGTCTGCCATGGTGTCGTCATGGCAGTGCTTTAGGATGTCCGGTCTCAGACACCTGGGGACAACAAGTGCCGCGCGGTCTTCCTGACACCCTTTTGCCCTCCGATACAGAACACCATCGATTAACCGAAAGCTCCGGGCCGTTCTTTTAGTCTTCCTGACAACGGGCGCGTTCGGCCACTCGAGGTGCTGGATAATTTCTCCCATCCATGGATCTGCCCTCTGTCGTTCCCCAACATCCACTCGATCGAGAGCCAGCAACGGTAATTGATTTTCTTCGCTTGCTGGCGCGGGGTCATGAGGAAGGCGAGAAAGCGTATCGGCATTTCCATTCTTCCGGCCTGGGCGGTGTCTCAGCGTTATATCGAATTCCTGCAGCAACAACGACCACCGCATGAGACGACCATTCGGATTCCGGACCTTCATAAGCCAAGCAAGGCTAGCTTGGTCAGTCACAACTGTGAATTTAGCCCCGAAAACGTACGGCCAAAACTGTGCACAGGCGTACACGACGGCGAGACATTCCTTCTCAGTGGTGCTGTAATTAACCTCAGCTTCATTAAGATGCCGGCTAGCATATGCGATGACTCTTTCTTGAGCTGCGATTCTCTGAACGAGCATGGCTCCAATGCCGTAATCGTAAGCATCCGTGTGCACCTCTATTGGTCATCCCGGCTCAAACTGACGCAGAACGGGGGCTGTGACAAGTTTCTCTTTGAGAGACTCCATCGCTACCTCGCAGGCCGCATCCCAGACGAAAGGAACATCTTTTTTGGTCAGGTTGGTCAGACGTCGAGAAATACTAGAAAAATCCTTAATGAATCGCCGATAGTAGTTGCAGATACCAAGAAAGCTCTGCACACCTTTCTTGTTCCGTGGCTTGGGGAATTTTTCGATCGCTGCCACTTTGTCGGGATCCGGCCGGATGTTTTCGCCCGTAAGAATGTGTCCGAGATACTTGATCTCCTTTCGGGCGAAACTGCACTTCTCGGGCCTCAGTCGTAGGTTCGCTGCTTCCAAAGCCGTAAGTACACTCTGCAAGTCTCTCACATGGGCTGCCATGGTCTTAGAGAAAATCACGATGTCGTCCAAGTAGGCCCAACACACCCTCCAGAGTAGGCCACTGAGAACTTTGTTGATCATTCTCTGAAATGTGGCGGGTGCGTTACACAGACCGAATGGGACAACGTTGAATTCGTAGAGTCCCAGCCCACATGAATATGCTGTCTTAGGCTTATCCTCTTCTCGAATCACAATTTGCCAGTATCCTGATGTCAGACCCAATGTCGTGAAGTAACGGGATCCCTGCAGCACATCAAGAATGTCGTCGATTCTCGGCAAAAGGTGCACGTCTTTCTTCGTGACAGCATTGACTCTTCTGAAATCTACGCAGAAGCGCCAGCCGCCGTTCGGCTTCTTTACCAGAACCACAGGGGACGACCATGGGCTGTTGGACTCTCTGATCACTCCGTCATGAAGCATCTCATCAATCTGCTGGCCAATGACTTCCCTTTCGAAGGTGGAATGTCGGTAGGGGTGTTGATGAATGGGAGCCACGTCACCTGTGTCTATGACATGCTCCGCGACGTCAGTTCTCTGAATTGGGTTATGTTCTCCCGTAAACAAATGGCGGAACTTATTCACAAGTGAGAGTAGCTCCGCTCTTTCGGAAGGTTGAAAATGGTCCCCAGTGTCCACTTCGAAGTCACCGCTACCCGCTGGGCAGTGCGGCGCGGCGACGCCGAGCTGTGCATCATAAATAGACGCAGCCCAGCCAAGCTTCGTGCCGCAATGCAAAGTCACTGGCGACATGGTAGGGTTAGCCACACGTACAATGCCGACACCACTCAACACATTCGTTACGGTTCGTGCCACACACAACCCGTTTCTCAAATTAACATTTGGCTCGATAATGTGGACGCCGTCTATGGGAACCTGTACAGGCAAAATCGTCTCGGTGCGTGGCTCTATGCGGATCTGCTCCTGGAACCAACTGGGACATCGCCGTGAGTTACATTCTTCGGCCCTACTTGAAGATTGAACGCCTCCCCCAATGTGCAATTTCTCCGCAGAAAAATCGATGACTAACCGAGCTGCTCGGCAAAATGGGAGCCCACCCAGCAGCTCGTAAGAGCATTCCTTCACAATTAGAAATTTCTGACTTATTTTCACGGTGCCTAATTCAAAAAGTATTTCCGCTTCCCCCATGGGCGATAGGATATTTCCTCCAATGCCTCTAATCAAAATTCCAATATCTCTAAATTCTTGAACTGAAGTGATCTGCGCGAAATCAAGGGAGACAACATTTACAGAAGAGCCGGTGTTGACGATTAGTCTTTCACTTCTACTGTTTGCCATGACAGGTAGATAGATTAATTGGTTTACCGCCAATGTGCAGACTGAACGGCCAGGCTGGCCCCCTATGCCTGGCCATTCCCGTTTCCCGAGTCAAAATGCCGCTCACCGTTGCCGCTTTGTTCGTCCCTTCTCTGTCGCTGCTGGTCCTCGTACTGCCTATGACATTGTCGCGCGATGTGGCCGAGGCGATGGCAGTAGTAGCACCGGGGGCGCCCATCGCCGCCGCGGGATGTTCTAGGAGGCCACTGGGCAGGTGGCCGGCAAACCTCGTCCTCTACAGCTTTCAACCTGTTGGCAAGTGACTTAATCAACTCGGCGAGGGCCTTCCATTCCAGATTGCCCGCAGCATCGCGTTGGTGATGTTGGACGTCCGAAATGCATGTTGGCATGGCGTCCCGGTGCTCGCGAACGGGAGCGCTCACCAGAGTGGGCTGTGTCGCGATTGATTCCCCAGGAATGGCCGCTGACCACGGCTGCGTAACGTTGGCTGGGAAGTAGCTGTTCAGAGGACTCAAATGGGCACGGGCCATCAAAGCGGCATAGTTTATCCGTTGCAGAATTTGTAAAAATTCTCCTGAACTTGTCGGGCAGGCGAGGACCAATTTCTCTAGAGGATCGGCGCGCAGTCCACGCAAACGATGACGTACGCGCTCTTCCTCTTTCATAGCTGGGTCTACGCGGGCGCACAGCTGCAGTACGTCGTGATAATACTGTTCCGGGCTCTCAGACGGCCGCTGAACTCGATTCTCTAGTCTCAGGCGGGTTATCTCTGCTGCGTGGCGGCCAGTGAAGCTAGACTTAAGCAACGTGGCCCACTCTTTCCACGTATTAGGAGCGCCGGTCATGACTTTCGTTGTATACCATTTTTTTGCGTCGCCCTCAAAAGCCAAATAAAGAAATTTCACTTTTGTATCGTCGTCCCATGAGTTGAGTGAAGATACATGTTCGTAGCAGGTCACCCACTCCGATACGGATTCCTCAGGTGTACCTTTGAAGATCGGGGGCCCGATGAAGGGTCTCGAGGTTGCACCAGTTGGAAGGTGGGCCATTCTCGCAACGTCGTCCACGCCGTTCTGGCTCCTCAGAGTGGGCATCACCGTACGGGGGGTTTTCGCTACCGCGCAGCCTTCACCACTTTGTAGCGTAGTGTTCTGGTCGCTACTTGGTCGCCGCCAGAGAGATTATACGTACACACAGCAGATCCATAGAGTTGCTCCTAAACCAATTTATTTGGCTTGGTGTTCATAATAGACGTCGTACACACTTGTACGCGGCATAACTCTAATAACTCGGAGCAGCACCCGCTGCAACCTGCTCTCGTGGCGTCTCCGCTGCGACTCTCCCTCGGCTCCCCTCGAAGCGCCCCGAAGCGACCCCCCGAGACAAACAAAAAGGACCACTCAGAAGTATCCATTCACCACACCCAATCGGGCGTGACGAATTCAAGCAGGTACACCCAATAGCAGGCGGTCTCCACCGAGTTTGCACTCGATGACCGCCGTCCGCCTAAACACAAATGACCTAAACTAAAGTGAAAACCTACAACAAGCTACCGCGACATCCGTTAGGCTCCTACCGTACAGCTCACTCCGCATACCTTCCGGCGCCGCGGATACAAAGCCGTCTGCGGTTCCCTAAATGGGAAACAGACCCTCGCAGAAAGGAAAAGAACGCACTCGTACAACAAAGCCGGTGAGCCACTCAAGAGGCTCATGTACATGAGGCCCGTTTACATTGACCCGACGAGGGCGCGTTGAGTCGAAATAAACAGGTTTTCTGGACTCGCCCTCCCCATGCATAAGCGGGCGCGTCGGGGCGGAGAGTCGTCGCGGCGAGTCCCGTCGACCCGGAGACAGGGGGTAGGTTCACCGAACTCGCCGCGCTCAGAAAGGGCATGTATAACCGGTCGCGCTGAGTTGACGGCTCGTGACCGCCCGTCGCGGTCTCCGCTTCCCCATCACTCCGACGTGATGGGGACAGGGGAAGCGACCATCTACGATTACACTATAAAAAGTAATGGTTGGTCACTTTACTACACTATTCATTTTTGGAACCAATTTTCTAAAGAAAATTTTAATTTCTTAAATATGGTGGCAGTTAGGTTGCGACGAAACTTCGAAAAAGTGAAGTATTATACGCACCACGGTAAAACGATTCCAGTCGGTAGGAAAAGAACCGCATTTTCTTGTTAAAATGCATTCACCACTAGTGTATGTTAATGTGCTTTGCGGGGAAGCAATGCAGTGTTCTTGACCAAAGTCAGAAATTTTTACAGCTTTTCAACTTTTCCAGAGACAACGCAGCTGCATAGCTTGCTTGCATTGTTGACGGTAAGCGGGGGAAAAACACGAGTCGCGAAGACAGTAGTTTGGAAGCGCTGGCACATTAATTTTGAAAAATTTGAAATATTGCTCATGTTCAGGCACTTATCGGTCTGTGTGGTGCTCCATATAAAAATATACACTTTGAATCATTTCAAAGAGTGCAGAAACGATATTTATTTCTGTAAATTTAATACGAATCTTTGTTTTACGCGAGAAAATATTATTTATATTGAGCTGCCCCCAAGGCTGTCAACGACGGACCATAAGCGCACTTCACTGCACCGAGGGTTCCTCGGCAGCTTGATTCGTGCTCCATTTTCCTGCGCTTACCGCCAGTAATAGAAACAAATTATGCAGCTGCATTATCTCATAAAAAGTTGTAAGAGCTGTAAAAATTGTTTAAATATCGCCCAAGAACAACGCATTGCTTCCCCTCAAAGAACATCTTGAGACAACCTAGTGGCTGTGAACGCGTTGTGCCAAGGAAACGCTGTGTTTTTCTTACCCACGAGTTCTTTTCACAACCTAGTTATTGGGCGCTGCCACGATATTTAAATTGCTCTGAGAGTTATAAAAAATTTCCTCCGAAAACTGGTCTCAAAACAAAAATGAAAGACGGGCTTTCGGCGAGACGGAAGACGGGCTTTCGGCGAGCCTCGACGCAAAGCGTCGCTGCGATCACCGTCACCTCAACTCGTCCGTGCGAGTTCATATAAACTCGGGCGCGTCGAGGTATGCTGAACCCGCCACTCAACTCAGCCCGCCCCCGTCACGTCCATGTACACGGGGCTATGGACGCGACGGGAGCGGGCTGAGTTGAGTGGCGGGTTCAGCTTACCTCGACGCGCCCGAGTTTATATGAACACGCACGGACGAGCTGAGGTGAGCGGTGATCGCAGCGACACTTTGCGTCGAGGCGAGCCGACAGCCCGTCTTCCGGTACCGGTTTCCGCTCCTCCAAGCCTGCGCTCTCGCCGCTGAGGGCTGCGGTTGTTTACGCAGTTGTCGCTCCGCCACCGCGATGGCTGTCTTGGTATTTTTTCTCAGTTTGCACCAGCTGTACTTTATGGTTGTGTTGGTGTCTTGGCTAACACTGCACAACGCGATGGCAGCAGTGGTTCTGTTGCGGCACAGCGGTCGCATCAGGCGTATCCGCAGCCTGACGCACCGTCCCCTGTTCACCCCTGGCTGGTCTCTCCAGGAATTCGCCGTGATTCATGGTTTGTAGCGCTTTTCATTTGTGAACCTGATGCTGTGGAAAATCCTTTGAAGCCCTACACGCGAGTCATTTTTTGCAATAGTTGTGGCTTGTCGCTAATACGAATTAAGCGGCGCCCTGAACCTCGTTGAAAATTTTAAATTGAAAACAATAAGCAGTTTTTAAATAAAAATGACTAAAGACCCTCATCAATTGTTGGAACAAAGTGTACAGTTCCACCACGATTAAGTGCACCGTGTTCTTCTTGCCTCATACGCTCACCCTGTTTGGCTAATCTGATTTCTGTGGCTTTTGGACTGGACAGTGAGATCCTTACACGATGAATTTTTAATCTGAGGGCTTGTAATTTAAATTGGAATGTAATATACATTTTTGAGTAAGATTTCTATCAGCTTACGTAGAAATTCATACGGCCGCATACCATTTTGCCGTAATTTTACACCTCTATTTCTATTGTGCCTCGTTTATGCATAAAAATGAAAGTAATTTGCTATATTTTTATATTTCCTTGCAGGATTGGAGCAAAGAACTCAGTTTTTTCTCGTTGACTAAAGCTAGCAACGTGGTTATTTTATCATCTGTCCACATGGTGTGTGGAGCCCCCGAGGATGTCATCGTGCCTAGCGCGCGCGTACCGGCCGACAGAGATAGAGCAACGTCGGAGTGATGGGGACAGGAGGAGCGGAGACCGCGACGGGTGGGAGAGGTCACGAGCCGTCAACTCAGCGCGACCGGTTATACATGCCCTTTCTGAGCGCGGCGAGTTCGGTGAACCTACCCCCTGTCTCGGGGTCGACGGGACTCGCCGCGACGACTCTCCGCCCCGACGCGCCCGCTTATACATGGGGAGGGCGAGTCCAGAAAACCTGTTTATTTCGACTCAACGCGCCCTCGTCGGGTCAATGTAAACGGGCCTAAGGACACCACCGCCAACCTTGCTCCTAGGCAGACCCGCGACATTGAAACGAGCCAAAAGTTGAAAGAAAATAGCTACATCTATATCTATGCGAAACCACGGACAAGTAAGTGGAAGGCACCAATGAAGCTTGTGCCAATTATCACAGAACCTTTTCGGCGCCTAGTAACTGATATCGTCGGGCCACTGCCAGAGTCAAGGCAAGATTGTCGTTTCATTCTGACGGCTCTCTGTGTAGCCTCAAAATTTTCGGTAGCGATACCACTCAAGGAGCTCAATCCCCTTCATGTCTTGGATGCACGGCTATCCATATTTTCACGCGTCGGATTTCCTTCTGAAACCCAATGCGACAATGGTAGTGTCTTCACCAGCTGCCTTACGTATACCTTTATGGACAAATGTGGAATAACAGTAGTGCACAGCTGGATCCATCACCCACAATCTAATCCGGTAGAGCGTATGCATTAAGTTCTGAAACGGATACTGAGAGCTCTTTGCTGCGAGCACAATTGCGACTGGGAAGCGTATATTTATCCCGCTATGTTCGCTTTGAGGTACGCTCCTCATGAGAGCCCTGCAGAACTTGTGTATGGCAAGACTTCGAGAACACCAATGCGGATGCTACGCGAGTGCTGGGAGGGATTCGATGAGAACCCTAATGTATCTGCGTATGTTCTAGACCTCCTTCAGAGGCTTGGAAAAACGAAAGATCTAGTGGAAAGCCACATGTAGGCTGCATAAGTGTTGTCGAAGGAGTACTACGACAAATCGGCGAAGAAGCGCACTTTTGAAGTAGGAAGTCAGGTAATGGTGCTGCGGCCGTCCAAAAAGAACAAGCTTGAGATTCATTGGGAAGGGCCCGCCAAAGTAATATCGAAGCTTTCTTATACCAATTATGAAGTGAAATTAGGAAGGTGGCCGAACAAAATTTACCACAGTAACTATATGAAACCATACGTTCAATGTCAAGCGTGCGTAAATCTGCTGTTGAATGCTTCAGACGAAGAGAGAGCAGAAATTTTGAGTGCTACTGATGTAATCGAAATGGGATCGGAGGTAATCTTGGAGCAGTTCAACCTAGAGCCTAGGTTAAGTGAAGTCCAAAAGGAGCGCCTGAGAATATCGAGCTAACTTGTGAGGAGCCAATCCGTAGCCAGCCGTATCGTTGTTCCCCTGTGCAAAAGCAGAAGATGAAAGAGGAGATCGATAAAATGCTGGAGTTGGGAGTGATAGTACCAGGCGAGAGTGACTATACATCCCCTCTAATATCGGTTCAAATGCCAGGAAAAGATTCGAGGCCATGCATTGATTATCGGTGTCTTAACGCCATAACTCGAGACCAAACTTATTCGATACCAAACCTAGAGGTGATTGTGGAAACTGTGTCACAGTCCAGCTATATTTCCACGTTAGACCTCGTGCGAGGGTATTGGCAAGTCCCCCTTACGGAGCGTGATAGCCGCTATGCCGCATTTGTTTCTCCATTTGGAACGTATCGTCCACCTAAGCTGAGCTTTAGATTTTTAGATTGAAAAATGCACTCTTTTGTTTTTCAGGCTTAATGGACAGCGTTTTTAAAGGCCTCTCTGAGTTCGCTCTGCCGTATCTTGACGATGTCGCCATCTTCTCCAACAACTGGGAAGAACATGTCAAGCATTTACGCATCGTGCTGAACAGGTTGAAAGAGGCTGGCCTTACTGTGAAACCTACTAAATGTCACCTAGGGTGCGGCGAGGTGTCGTACCTGGGACACGTTGTGGGGCGTGGCCGGCGTAGACCTTCAGATATTAAGGTAGCCACCGTCGTGAACTATTCACGACCAACCACAAAATCTGAGATAAGGGCATTCTTAGGACTGGCTGGATACTATCAGCATTACGTGCAAAACTACTCTAGCATTGCCAGCCCTCTAATTCACGCACTTCGAAAATCTGAGCACGTTAAAGTGTTACGGGACTAAGAAACGGAGAATGCGTTTTGCCAGCTGAAACAGGCCCTAAGCGAAAAGCCCGTTCTTATGACACCCGATTTCTGTAAGTGATTTGTGATTCAATGCGACGCGAGTGAGAGCGGCATGGGAACTATATTGTGCCAGGAAGACAGTTCTGATAACGAAAGGCCAGTTTTGTATTTAGGTCGAAAACTCAGCGGCAGGAAAGAGGCATGCAGTACCTCTGAAAAGGAATGCGCTTGCCTCGTGTGGGCCGTTCAAAAGCTAGCTTGTTATGTCTCCGGTTCGAGGTTTGTGGTCGAAATAGACCACTGTCCTCTAACCTGGTTAAATAACATGTCGCCTAAAAGTGGCCGGTTACTGAGGTGGAGCATGATACTCCAACAGCACAACTTTGACGTTCACTACAAAAGAGCAAAGCTAAACACTAATGCAGACGCATTGAGCCGTGCGTTTAGTTAGTACCTTCTCCGCCTTTCGATTTCTCGCTGGCGATTTGAGGCAAAATTTTGTCCTCATCACGGCCTTAGCTGAGCGTTCTCGTCTGCAGTGAGCTCAAGGAACCAACTTTATGTTCTATTCTATTTCGTTACGGTGTTGTACGTGTAAAAATGTGAGTTCTCATTTTAAGAGTCGTGTGTCCCACATGTGCTTCTTAACGCAGAGGGAACAAAATTCCGATAGACACGTAGCTAGGTATATGTTGTAATATACTTTGTCTGGTGTTCTGTCGGGTGACCGAGGGCACTTGCTTGTGTCGTGTGTTGTCTGTTGTCGAACAGTTGTTGACAAGTGCAGAACCATCGACAAGTGCTGAGACCAAAGATAGTCAGAAGAGACGAGCGAAGCTGGCTGACAAGTTGTGGTGACAAGCCAGTGGAGCTGGGTCCGTCTTCAAGAATGGGATGTGTTCCCGGAACAGAGTCTGTGACGCTGCCCAGCGGCGACCCCATTGGAGGATTCTGACCTCACGGCTAGCGGCGCTTCTGGTTGGACATTTGGTTACTCAAAGAATCTTCCCGGTGCATAAAAAAAAGCCCTGCGGCGCGTCGCGAGTGGTAGACCTAAGTGTCAGAAAAGAGAGCTCGGCTCTTCGAGTCTCTAAACTGTCGGCCCCAGTGCCGAATTTGTAACGCTTCTATTTCTAGCGGTGGTGTCTCGAATTCTGATTGCCGGAGATAACCCGTCTGTTTAGGAAGTATTTCTACGAATTTGTGATCAATGTCGATACTACCGAAATAGGAGCACGTAACGGTTAAGTGCTTTTCGGCGAAAATTACGGTAGTGGAGTGTTCGCATCATGTGCACTGGAATGTATTGTAACTAGGGAATTCAATGCTACCATGAGTTGCTTGTAAAGCGATGATTGCGACTGGTTATAAGAGATTAACTATGTATTGTCCCTACTGAAACGTTCCGTATGAAATCTTACGGAAAATATATGGACTCCGTAACATTTCCTTATGCTACATACGGAAAACATAAGGAGTTTTATGGAAATATACGGAAGTTGTATGGCATTTACGGAAAGCTTCTTATGGAGTATACGGAAGGATAAGGAAATTGTATGGCGTATACGGAAAGCTTTTTATGGAGTATACGGAAAGATAAGGAAACTTATGGAGCATACGGAGAGTTCATTATGGAAGATATGGAAGGATAAGGAAAGTGTATGGAGTGTACAGAAGCTTTCATAAGGAAAATGCAGAATGTAAGTTCTTACGGAAATATACAGATTTTGTAAGGTGCTTACGAAAATGTGCAATAGTGTATGAAAGGCATGTGGATTGTTGCAAAAATGTGGAAACTGTACAGTTGTCGCATCTTCAGCAGGAAATCCGAGCTCTATAAAGTTTTAAATGAATTCACAGTGACATATATAGTACAAAAGAATAACGCAGGCTAGTCTGTGTTGTCAGTCACCACTGTTCGCCCTTTTCCAGAATGAATACAACTTCTGCAGATGACCAGGTGCTAAAGTCTGTCAAACGGAAAATGTGTCATTCACAAGGAATGACAATAACTGTCAATTTACTTGCATGCTGTCACACGAAAACAAATCATGCGAAAAAGCATAACTTCAAGGGCTTGTTTTTTTGGTAGAAACAATAATAATGAGAACTAAATTCAATGTGAAAGAACTTGTCAATATTAAAGAAACTGTTCTAGCTCATTAACATTGGCAAAGAGAAATGTCATTTTAAAATATCGACCATGAGCTTAGCTCTCCTGAGCATCGACAAAAGAAATGAAAATCTATGAAAACTTATTGCATGTAGCCTAAAAATAATTTTTATTGATAGTATGTGCTCCTACACTATAAATACAGCTATACACAACTTGCCACAGCTTCACGACAGAAACGAGGTAGGGGCAGAGGGAGTGGTCAGAAAAATAATTAAGTATGAGAGCACAACTGATATGTACGGACATATAATGGTGCTTATCATTAATGCTCGGATGGTCGTGTATAGAGCTGGGTTGTTTTGAGATTTTCAAAAGCATTGTTTCAGACCACCATGCAGATTACGCTTTAATTGTAGTGCTACATAAGACACAACTTATGGGCCAGCTTTAATGAATAAGAAGATTATAGGTTAAAGAAATGCTTTAAAATATATCATATCATGGCTGCATGGACGCATACAAGCTATGTAAAGCGCAATAAAGTGAGGACGCATGAGCTTCTCTTGATGCTTCAACTGTGCTGCAAAGAAATTTAACCAATATCTGTGTGTGCAACATTGTCCATTTTAAACTATCTATATGTATATATATATAATTCCTACTGCGAGTTAAGCTACGTAGCACTTCATAACTCTTCCTTTTATTAAAGGCAATTTTTCAAACAATCAACGTTATTCATTTTCTGTCTCATGACTTCGTGCCCGCAATTCTTGGTTTGGCTCGATCACAATTGTGCAGCCCTTATTTTGGAGGAATCAAAAAACATCAACCAAAATATATTTTGGAACAGCTTCTCGGTGATATTGCCTTCCCTCAGCTGCCACAGCTTGAGATGAGTCATATAGCAAGTCTCGCGCATACCTAGGGCCTACCCTTGAAGAAACTGGTCCGGCTGTGAAATGCTCAGTTTTATCTCAAGTAAATTTTTTGGTTTGAGTTATCTCACTTCTCGAGTCCCTTCACAATCAAGCAGACCCAATGTTCCCCTTAGTCCTTACTTTTGTTATATTATAAAATAAATTAAAAATTAATAATGAAAATAAAAATACTAATAACTGTTGCGCAAAAAACACAGTCCCACATACGTACTTGAACGCAATATTGCTTTTATTTTGTTTTAGAACCTATGGCATTAGAAAATATAGCAGTACAATGAAAACGTTGAAAAAAAAGAAAAAAATTTGAGCTGGCGGGACTCGAACCTGCGCCACTTAGTTGAGCTCGTGTACGTGGACTGAGGGCGTTAGCTCGCTAAGTTAATCGCGGTGGAGGGTGGTGTGTGTTTAAGTTATGTATATAAATTTGCTTTTCACACGCTATGTGTTAGCGTATTTATGTACGATATGCGATCGTATCTATTGTTGTGTGCATATGTTTTGTGATTGTATATACGTCACATGCTTTTCGCATGTCTTTCAACTATAGATTGCTGCCCCGCCGCGGATGAAAAGAAGTATTTTTACACCCACACACAAGCTTGAGCAGTTGAAGGTTGTTTCCCGGGGCTCTCTTGCGATTGAGTCGGCCACAACAGGGAATCAGAATGATACGCCATTAATCCCTGCATCTAGCTGTATTCCACTTAGTAGCTCTATCGCTTGATGACAAATCGAGCGCGGGGCGCGACGCTATTGCGCACGACCATGCCTCGCGTAGCGGCGATGTCAGCTGATTGCGCCGGCCGGCTTGCTTCGATTTGCTTCAGAGCAAAGAAATGTCATACCTTGAAAGATTGCGTACTGCACTATGTCAAAATGTTACTGCTTTGTAGCCATCCTATGATTCATTGAGAATTGATAACTCTGATATCACTACTGTAGAGCTTTGCGT
Source organism: Rhipicephalus annulatus (assembly GCA_013436015.1). Classification (NCBI taxonomy): domain Eukaryota; kingdom Metazoa; phylum Arthropoda; class Arachnida; order Ixodida; family Ixodidae; genus Rhipicephalus; species Rhipicephalus annulatus. The sequence goes on from WOVY01004506.1 coordinate 126,802, forward strand.
CGGCGACACGCACCGAACGTGAAACCGCACTACGTTAGTCGTAGAAGCAGTAGGAGGCTGTCGTCTGCTAGAACAAAAACAAAACAGACCTTTGAAAATATTCATAAGTTGTAACTTGTTTTTTGAATAACCGTTCATCACTTTTAAAGTTATTTTGCCAGATAACGTACTTTTTTCAGTTTATAGCAGCGACAGATGTTTTTTTTATTTTCCTCACACAGATATCCAAGTCGAATCCATTCACAGCTAAAGCCACATGTTGTTTGTCTTCTTTGTTAACGTAGGCATACCGTTTCGTTGCATCTCTCATGTGTTCGCGCTGCTACACACGAGAGCACGAAATGTTAAATTTACGCAAGGAAGGGCCGTTCCTCGTTCGTAAGATGTGCTAAGATTGCGCCCTATTCCCGCGGTTGTTCGAGTGCGGATCAAGTGCGAGTCGTCCAAGGAATCGGCGGGTTGGGCGGGGCGCTCGAAGGACTCCGAGGTGACGGCTGACGCCTGTGGTTGCTTCCCTCAGGACAGTGTGAAAGAAACTAAAGGTAAGGAGGACACTTTTTTATGTTGACCAAGTATGCCACTTAGTGCAAGTGTGTGTTGCTGCACTCGAACGAGGCGTCGTGAAACGGCAACCTTACGCGCCTTTGCGAGTGCGGTTGCCGATTCGCTTTGACAACGCTAACGCCAGCAGAGCCATGGCGCATCGGCGCGGCCTTACTGGAGCTAATTCGAGACAACTGCGGCAACATGCATGTGTATGGTGATCGATTTTTTCATATGTGCAATGTAGTGAGGAAGACGCACATGACGCTTGCTACGTTGTTGATTAAACGAAGCCTGCAGTGCCATTTGATGCAAAGCAGCATTTTGTTTACGTTCGCGGGCGATACAATTTGTAACTTGGCTCGATTCACCTAGCCAACCGCCTAAGTGGGTTGATTAGCATACGTTCACGGTAGAGCGTTATTATGCCCCGAAACAGTGGCGTGTGCTTGTTGAAAGATATAATGTGTGTACCTAGTGTAGAGAGAGAGAGAGGTGTTCGTGCAATCTGCATATGTACATACCTGCAAGACGCTTTTGCTTGTAACTAATAATGTACCGGCCAGCACCTATATTGTACGCCTGACTTTGAAGAAAACTTGCATGCACAATGTGAGATTTTGTAATCTGCCAGAGTTGCTTTTTATAAAATAATACACTGCCAGCATGTTCAAAATACGTTTCGCTGCTGTGTGGCAGGGGTGCGGTTATCACGCTGTTGTGTAGTTGCTGATGCAAGCACTTATAATTTTAATGCGTTAATATTTCTCATCTAACTCATCAGGTGTTTGGCTGTTTCAGCACAAACAAGGTATCTTCCAGCCCGGTGACCATGCAATTTTTTTCTGCACACAGCGCAAACACCGAGATGTAACCACTCGCAGATGGTCGCGTCGAGTGCATATTTACCTTGACTAAAATGTCGAATCAAGTTTTTTCATCGACCGGTCCCTGCCCTGAGTGCTAACGTCTTGGCAAACAAGACACATTGTTATGGACACTGCACACACCACACACAATATTCTCAGTTGAACCGATATTCTCAATACCTTTCAATGCACACTACATGACGCAATCAACAGTGCACATTTTTGAAGACTATGCCGCTGTTCCTCGCACAGGCCATTACGTGTGTTCACTTCAAGATAAACAGACAGCGTGGCAAATATTTTACCACACAGTTTACCACACAGCTAGACGTTTGCTGACACATACTACAGCTAATGTCGACATTGTAACGTGAAGTGTAAGCTTTGAAAAGTTAAAACTTGCCCCAAACACCGCACGACTGTACCGGGCTGAGTCACCAGCGGGAGTGTTTTTCCAGCCACACCTTTTACATGTGCCAGTGACATCATGCTGTGACCTACATTGGTAGGGGCCTATCGCTGCATACTTTATGTGAATGAGGGTCCTGTTAGTGAAAGCAGGCATTGTTGATTTCTTAACTTGTTCATTTCCAACTGGACCTTCATTTGCACGAGTTGTCGGACTGATATTCAGGCGAACTTTTGTGCAATAAATTGTACAGTTGGGGGTCTGTGCTTGCCCCATACTTTGTTACTGGTGTTTCTTGTTGTTACTTTGCACTGCTCATTACTGCTCACCTACAGAAACTAGCCTATCTTGCCACTGTTTTCGACAAGATGCAGCTGGCAAGTGCGATAGTGTTCATAACTCTAAATTCTCAAGCAAAAATTATCAATTCATATTCAGTTAGTTGCATTCATATCAGTACATTATAAGAAATCATTGATTAAACATGAATCCATGTTCCTTCACATAATGCTCACAACTGTTATATCAAATTGAATGGTGTTTATAAAAAACATGGGTTTTAGCTAAACTTCATGCTCTTTTCTCGAACAGCTGACAAGTCGCTATTGCATGCTTACTTGCCATGAATTGGACTGTGTTTGAAATACATTGCAATTCTTCACCGGACTGCCAGTACACTTCACATTGGAGGAACATTTATTAACCATGGATTGATTAATTAAGAACGGAAAGAAAGAAGCGGTAGGCCGGGATACTTGATATTGGCATCCGTTTTGCTACCCAGCGCATTATCATGCAAACTTCCTATAGAGTGGTTATGCGTCTTGCATGTGTGTCTGTAAACCAAGAACTTTGGGTAGAACTATATTTATCTTACAAATGGTTGCAGGACTGTGGAGGCTGTAGGGCTGCTTAGGAATGGTGGAATCCCTGGACATGTGTTCAACCTTGCTGCATCAGCTCCTTGGTGTTTTCACGGCATCTTTACAGATGTGTTGGGTGAGTAAAACAAGCAGGTTTCAACACAAGGAAAAGTATAATATGGCAGCAGCTCTTGTGCGTGGCTTACATCCCAAGTGTGTCAAATATTTATCTTGCACCTTGTGGCCTGTAATTTTTAAAGAGACACTTCTTTTTGCTTTATATTTGAGTCTTGATGCTTCGACAGCAATGTATTTGTGCTTGACAGCAAGTGTTCTTGAACAAATAACTGATCTCCATAATGACAAAACATTCTTCATACTTGGTGCTTAGCATAAGCTAGCACATATCTGTAGCAGATTAAATCATTCATTTTTTGCTGGGATGATAATGGGCAAGTAGCAAAGGCAAGTTCAGATTGGAGTGGTCGGTGACGTCTGTTTAGGCTCTGCCATATTGCTTTGCAGCCAGAGTTACTTGTGGCCACATATACAATGAAGCCACATGACGTGCATTCTAAATGAGATTACCATATCCCATTTCACTGCATCTTAATATGTGCCAAACAAATGCAGATATCATTAGCTTGCCACTATAAAGGGATCCTAAACCAACACAAGGTTGAAATTTAGTCGTGGTGTTGCAGCTGTGTACGACTCTACAATGGATGTATAGCCGTGATAATTTGTCTATATGTTGTCTCAATAGTAATGTTACACACATTGTACGATACAAAAGAGGTCCTCGCTTATTTCGCTTTTTTTCGCTATGCTTCTTTCTTGTCTCTTCTTGCCATGTGCTCCTCCTCACTGTACAAGGAGCAAGAGCAGTGGGCACACAAACACGTATTTAAAAAAATGTTGTAAGGTGAGCACTGAGAAGCTGAACACTTTCAAAAGGCTCAAAGAGGTAAAGGTATTGTTTCTAACTACTTTTTGGGCACCCATAGCTAGTTGTGCTGCTGCAGTTAAAAAAAAGTTAAATGTTAAAAATTATTTGGAGGTGGTTTGACACCCATAATTGCAGTTACATACAGAACTAGGTTTCAATGCGTAAGCAAAATCTGTTCACTTTTAATCAATCCTAATGATATCTGAAATTCAGGAAATATTCACAGAAAAGCTCAGGAAAAGGCTAAGTGGTTGCCCCTTGAATGTGAAGGAGATACCCTTCTTCTAAAAGGTCAATAGACAGTCTAGTAGTCTCGATATTACATGCACTATAAAATATTCTGGTGTGGTGCTTTTCATGCATGTTATAATGAGAGGGGTTTTTAATAGAACTGTTGTCACTTTGCCCTGCGTTGCTGAAATTGTTCACATAGTTATAATACATGAATGACTTTATGCCTTTTGATTTTATGCAAATGGTTGGCTTACCCAGTCGGTTTAACTTGATTTGGATAAAATCATAAATGCTCTAAAATTTTTTACTATACAGCAGGTTTATTTTTAAAATACGCGACCATTGATGTGAACGCAGTTGGTGGCGTGCTTGATTAATCCTTCACTATCACCACTCTTAACTACACCTGCTACAGTGCATAGTGTGACAAAAGTAATGGTACTTAACATTACTGGCAGCATACACTTTTATGTCTCAAAATAGGTTAAAAAGCCTGGTAAAAATGTGTGTACGTTTTTTTTGGTCCAACTAAATATTCTGGTCTACTCAAAGTAGCGTGCACTCTTTTAAGTTCCTCAAACTTTTAGGTGTTTAAAAGAAGTATCAATGCCATATACTTTCTTTGTCAGCCTACTCACCACTCTAATAATGAGAGTCACCCGACAAACATTACCCAGTAAAAATAAAGGGATGTTATAAAAAGTAATGTCAACTCAATTGTCAAAAAACGTTGCCAAGTTACGTTTTTGTTCACTTTTTTTTCACAATTTTGTTTAAAGATACTTTGATAACATCCCCTATAGTTTGTTTGGCATCATTTTCTGCTAGTTCTCATTATAATGTGTTCAACAAAGACAACAAACCCTTAAATTTGTAGTTCTTTCCTTTACTCATGAATCTGAAAGAGTGAATCTCAGTAATCTTAGCGGTGTGTGACTTGTTTTTTTTTTTTTTTGATCAGTTGTGCATGTGTTCAAGTACATGCATTTAGGTGGGAGGGCGAACTATTGCCTCCTCCTGTGACTAGCAGATTTTCTGAGAACGGACAGATGCATAATGCTGCCAAAGAAGTATAGGGATATTGGAAGTAATCGTTACGTAATTGCAATCGTAATGTAATTGCCAGTAGGCAAAAAAAAGGTGTCCCACACTCGCCATAATGGTAACAGGCAGCGCTGACTGACTCTTCCATGTATAAATGCACATATATACCGTACAAAATGGAATAGGGATAGCCGCCATGGTAGCTCAGTTGATAGAGCATCGGACATGTTATTCGAAGTTCGCAGGCTCGGTCCCTGTACAGGGCAGGTTATCTTTTTTTTTCCTGCCCCGCCACGGTGGTCTAGTGGCTAAGGTACTCGGCTGCTGACCCGCAGATCACGGGTTCGAATCTCGGCTGTGGCGGCTGCATTTCCGATGGTGGGGGCGGAAATGTTGTAGGCCCGTGTACTCAGATTTGGGTGCACGTTAAAGAACCCCAGGTGTTCAAAATTTCCGGAGCCCTCCACTACGGCGTCTCTCATAATCATATGGTGGTTTTGGGACGTTAAAACCCCACAAACCAATCAATATCTTTTTTTTCTTCTACTTTTCTTTCTTCACAATTACAACACTTTCTATTCTTCTTGAAGATTTTCTGGTGTAAAAAAGGTACCTTATAATCTGAAGAGGCAACATAATGTGCCAGTGTACAAGTTAGCTCTTGTAGTGGTTACAAGTAAGATATGTTTTTGAAGAATAAATCATTCTGCCACTTGCCTAAACAATGGCTACAGGACATGGCGCTGGATGCACTTTGTTATTTTTGAATCAAGCTATCTTGTGTTCTATTTTTATAAATTACATGGGATACACATGACGGTATCACACACTTTAACGCCACAAAGATTATGCAGCGAACAATGTTATAAATGCGAAATTGCATAAGGATAAGGTGAAAACTGCACCCTCAACGAGAACGTACAGAAAGCACAGGGTGCAGGCGTCATTCCGTCTGCCCGTGCTTTTCAAGTGCGAGCTGTTTTCACCTCGTTCTGACCAACTAACTAGATTGAGATGTGTTGTTATAGTGCAAGAGGATGCTCCACGGGAAACTAGGTTTGTCTCAAAGTCTGTGTGTATCTTTCAACCTATATGGTGCCCGGTTCAAGAGTTCATGCAGACCAGATCGTGTAAAACAGGACCGCGTAAAATGGACCGTGTAAATAAACAGGATCGTGTAAAATGTCGTTTTCCTGTGCAACTGTAGTTGTGGTTGTGCTGAATGACCTTTCTTTATATACACTACATAACAAACTTGCTTCTTTAGAGTCGAGTGCATCTTCGGATCGATTGTAAATGTTTGCATATACGAGGCCTTAAGTTTTATAAGAAATTCCTCAGTGTGCCACGAGGAAATGTGTGTTCAGCGAAAATTTGTATATCATTATATACAACTCTTAAAGCCTCGTCTACAACTTTATGCAGGTTGACCTTGAGCAGAAAACCGAGGAGCGGCAGCAGCCCCCAAAAAAGAGCAAGCACCCTCCAAGCTCCCGAAGCTCTCTTCGACAGGAACAGCAAGGTCACTGTGTGGCATTGAAAACCATTGCAAGGAGTGCCTTATCAGTACACTGTGCTGCTCTTTCATCGCAGAAGACGAAGTTGACCACTCCAGAGGAACTTCACGCTGTGTATTGTGAGTGCTTCAGTGGTTTTGTTTTTGTCCAGCCAGCAGTTAAAAAATCATGTGTCAGATTCAGCCAGGATGGCTAGAGGGAGTCGGGCAGGCATGTTTGGACATTTGTCTAGCCAAGTAGTGCCAATTTTCGCACTGGTCCTGTTGGAGTTACTGCCACATCACAGAAGCTACGTCACCTCTCTAAATGTACAGATGTGTCGGGGAAGATTAGCTGCATTAGGTTTTTTCTATAACTGATAGCTGCCAACATTCTTCATTATACAGGAGTTTTGTTCCTCACTTATGGGTGTAAAGCCCTCTACAGAAAAAATGCAACACGTATACTTCCAGAAGACTCGAAGGCCCCTACTTGTAGGTTTTTTCGGCTTGTATCATAAGCACCTTGTTTGGGGTACATGAACGTTTTATAAAATGTACAGCGAAAATTTTGGTGGCTGGTCGTTTGTCGTTATCTTGTTCCTCGCAGTATTCTTAAGCATGTTGTGCATTACGTGTCAATCTGGTTCATGTGCATAGAAGACATTACGAAGTTTCAGGCTACAGTATAAAAAGCCTGGAAGCAAGCTATCAATAATTTTTTAACAGAGTTGCTTAATCTGATACATGATACATCACTAAACTTTCGTGCGATTCATCATGTAAGCTCGTTTAGTGTTATCCAAATAAGATGTGAGTCGACAGATGGAAACAGTGGGGTAATCAGGGTGAACAGTAGAATGCTCAGACAGGCTGGCCGATTTGCGATAGGAGGACCTATTTTTTAGAGTCACCTTGTCAT
>WOVY01004507.1:0-100356 GCA_013436015.1 Rhipicephalus annulatus
TCGTTCGTCAAGCTGACATCGACATCTGTTTTCTTCGTGACCGGAAGTACGTGTCCGTAGTATACATATTTGTAATTTGTTCCGATATAAATACTGATCACCAAGAAGCGATCGCATGAGGAGCCCTGCCACATCTTTTGCGGCTTCATTCAGTCGCCGTGGGTTTGAAGTCCACGGTCTCTGGCCCTGAGCTACTTGACCTGATTCGGCGAATCTCAAACCAAGGACGCAATAGTCACTCAAAGCGGAAGAACACAACAAGCTAAAAAGCATGCTAGGAACAAGTGACGGCGAGACATAAAAAACGGTCTATCCTTCATCGGCTCCCTCTCCCCGTCCAAGTCATTCCTGGCTGGAGGGGGCGAAGGAACCGGCAAGCATCGACTTGTCCCAGCTCGCTAACAAGCTCCCGTAACTCTATATAGGTCACCGTTTTTATCACTAAACTTGGAAATCCTCTGAGGGAAACACGATCCGCCTGTTTGTGGTGCGCGATAATAAAAATGAGAAGGCAAGCAGTGCACGCGCAAACAGACACCGGACAAAGGCGACGACGAGGAACATTGGTACGAGGGCATACGTCACAACATAATGCCTGAAGGTCCTGTGAGAGGGGATTGGCCACACTCATCACCTTTGGTTCTTTATTAGCGGTAGAATATCTTTTTGCTGATTTTTCAGGAGCCATCAATGCCGGTCTCCGGTCCCGGCTAGGGCTCGCCCTGGTCGGCCAGTCGCCCTGCTGAATCAGTACCACTGGAGTGTTTCCTCAAGAACGGCGTAAGCAGTTTGCCTGTCACGCTTGTGCCCACTGATGGTGGAGCCACTCGGTTGAGTGAAACTGAGGTGTTTCAAGAAGAACTTCGCAACATAAGCGGTCATTTTCTGGACATCTCGGAGGGGAGGCGTTTCGGCAAGAGTGGCATCCTATGCAGGTCTTCAAATATTCAATGCTTAACAGACTTACTGGCCGCCACGAGATTTGCGTTCTTTGCTGTTCGCGCTTTTATCCCCCTCATCTTGCTTGCGTGAAGGGCATTGTTCGTGGTGTTCCAACTAACATTAGTCTTGAAGCATTCTTAAAGATGGTCTCTCCAGCTGGCGTGATATCTGTCTACAGATGCACCAGACCTGTAGGTGATACGCGACGTCCCTACTGAAAAAAACGTGATCGTTACCCTTTGCTGGTCTCACACGCCCTCTGAACTGATGGCCTGGCCTTATCTATTTCCGTGTAGAGGCATTGACACACTCGTCCACGCACTGCACGCCTCACTGCTGGCAATTTGGACATAGCGCTAATTGCTTGCCAGGTCCTCCACTGAGATGTGCGAAATTGCGGTGGGGCACAGCCCGCATCAAATTGTCAGGTGACAACTGGCATGTGTTTGCCTATGTGATGGAGCACACATTCAGCCACGGACAATAGACTAGCCCCTGCCTCGAGAAACGGTGAAACACAAAGGTTCTAGATATAATGGAGAAACGCCGTTGTTCTCGGTCTGAGGCAACATCCTTCATTAAAGAGCGCGAAGTTGGGTACGCTTGCTTGACTTACGTCACGCCAGTGTGGGTCAATTGAAGCGACGGTTTCGCTCTCCGCATCGTCGGCAGCGATTAGGATAAGGCCATGCCGATGATATTAAGAACGGCTTTTCAACAACTTTGCTGAAGGTCTGACGAGATGCTCGCCGCCAGTTAAAGAGCCTTATTCCCTCCTTCGCTGCACACACTGTCACGGTTCCAGGGTGAAGCTGAGCATCTCGACAATGAACAAAATATCAGCGTCAAGATGTTACCCCTGAAACGCTCGTCAGCGCTCAGTCGCCGACCCCTGTGGGGTCCAGTGGGTCGTTTGGTGACATGAGGCTTGGTAATGTCATTCATAAAACGACGCAATGCTCCATTTGTCTCCAACGAGTTTGCCAATGTCGAAACCCAAAAAAGTTATTACTAATACCAACAACGAGCAGGGCGTTTTGTGTTCTGCAGTGGAATCAACTATATTAAGTCCATCATAGCGCCTGTAAAAGTTCTCCAGTGGAATTGTCGTTCCGTGTCTTCCGCTTACATAGATCTTATTTATCTCATGCAGCAAACAAATCCTAATATAATTTTACTTCAGGAGTCTTGGCTTTCAGTAAACCAAACATTTACTCTCAAATATTTTCGAACTTTTAGACTGGATAGGCCAGGTAGAGGATATGGATTATTGGCCCTAATATCTTCAAAAATGTGTCATCATGTTACAGTAACTTTTGAGCATATTTGTCCGGATTGTGAATTGTTAGGAATAGATTGTTTGTTACCTGACTCCAACAGGATTACAGTGATTAATGCGTACTTTCCGAATGGAGTAAGACGCACAGATCACCTAGATTGTGTTATCAAGAATTCTTTGTCAAATTAAATTTTATTGGCTGAGGATTTCAACTCGCATCACACTTCTTGGGAGTTTAAAACAGATGGCTGTTGCAAAAGATTGTGGAACTGGTTGCAGGATAATAATTTTTGCTGTCATAACTCTGGACAAGTTACCTTTCTACGCGGGATAAGCTCATCAACATTAGACCTAACATTTTTGTGTGGCCAGTTTATGATTTCATCGTGGGAAACGTTTGATAATGGGACGAGTAGTGATCATGTACAGATTACCTATGAAATAATGCTACCACAACTTACCTCATCTATCCGGTAACAACGGTTCACCAGCTATAAAATTTATAAAACTGTTTTAAACTCCGCGCTCTCGTCATTGAGAGGACGCGCCGGACAGGAACGAGTTGCTTCAGTAGTAGCGTGTCTAAGTGACTCTGTCCAGCCGGCAGAGTTTTCTGTTAAGTACGGCAGCACACCGTCAAATTCAGCTTGGTGGAATGAAGATTGTACGCTTGCGTATAGGCGACGTAAGGCTGCTTGGAAACGTTTACGCCACAACCATACTCCGAAAAATTGGGTTGACTATAAATTCCGCGCAGCGCTGTTTAAACGTACAGTTGCTATACCTAAAGATGAACACAATTCTGACTTACAATCGCGTTTATCAAAACCTGATAATAGATCTGCCCTGTACAGGTTTCTACGGAACAAAAATCGACGCAGATACCAGCATATTCGCATTCAGTAGTGCTGTCTCCTAAAGAGACAACACATTTGTTAGAGGGCATCGCGAAGGGACTTGAAGCGCGTTTCGCTTCGTCATGCTTGAGACCTGTGACATTCAAAAGCGCGACCTCGGACTTTCGGGAAGTCACTATGGCGGAACTGGCAGATGTCATACTAACTGTAAAGCAAGCGGCTTCCGGTCCAGATCAGATTACAAACTCTATGATTAAATTGATACTTAATTCCCATCTCAATGAGCTTTTGAATATTGTTAACTGCTCCTTACAGCACACATGGATTCCAAGCGCATAGAAAATTGCTAAAGTTATGTTGCTGTGAAAAAATCCAAGCCTCGGATATGTCCTGGATAACATTCGGCCAATTTCGCTTACTTCAAACCTAGTTAAAATAGCTGAAAGAATTCTTCATAGAAGGCTCAGTGAATTCATCGCTCGTCAGGACATTCTTTCACCAAGGCAAGTAGGATTTAGACAGGGGTGCTCTATATGGTCGGTTCATGTTGATTTGGAAAGCCGAATTCGCCTTGCAAAAGTATCTGGTGAGCTTTCTGCATTAGTCACGTTAGATATCGCAAAAGCCTACGATAGTGTGGAACACAGTACATTAATTTCAAGATTAGTCGACTGTGAGGTGCCCAAGTACATTATATCTTGGGTTCAGGAGTTTCTCTTTCAGAGACAATTCTTTTGTTGCCACGAGGGAATTACTTCTGCCTCATATAAGCAAACAAGAGGTGTTCCGCAAGGATCAGTCCTGTCACCTCTTTTATTTAATATATTATTATCATCCATTCCCGTTCATAAATGTTCCTCTTTACGTCTACGCTGATTATATTGCTTTTTCTCGTCATCCCGAGATATCAATAGTTTGTATCAAATCTTACGTCATATTTGAGTGAGTTGGAGGTATGGCTTGGCGGGCTGTCTTTTTCACTTAATGTTAGCAAATTTGCTCTGCTTGTATTCCCTCTATCCGTTCCCATATTTCTTTCACTGCATTATCAAAATGATTCTATTCCACAAGTAAGAGCGCTAAAATATCTTGGCAATGTTTAAGTGGACAATTAAAATTGGCAGCAACGAATATAATCCAACACCCGTAAAGCAGAAAGCGCCCTAGGATTGCTACGCCGGTTTTACTATAAGAATTCAGGGATGTGCAGGGATACGTTACTTATGATGTATACAAACTTTACGTACGCCCAATTCTGTAGTTTGGTTGTGTTCTGTTTTCCGGAAGTGCTGAGTACAAATTATGACCTCTTATATTGCTAGAAAGGCAAGCTCTGCGGCTGTGTCTTGGGCTACCTAAATGTGTCGCGAATAGCGTGCTTTATTTGGAAGCTAGAATCATTCCACTTGATGCTAGATTTTGACAGCTTACTGTGCAAACATTTTTTAATACTTTACGATGCGCCCCTCTTCTGTTCACAGACAGTTTTCATCAAACATCCAGTTTCTTTCTTTCAGCGCCCGTGGTTTCGTTATCAAAGACCCAAAGTAATTTTCGTCGAGTCTCTGTTATCAAATCTTCACGTGTCCCTCCAGCATTTAACTCCCCAAACGCAATGCTCAGTGCCAGTTGACTTAAATTTCGATGATATTTTTTCCGAAAAATGCCAAGTTACTTCCAAAGCATGTTCTGGAGGGCCTCCTTCAAGACCATCTCAGTCATTTTCCTAAATACGTAGCAATTACGACGGATGCAACGCAAAATCTTCAGAAGGCTGGAGCAGGTAATTTTTCTCATCAGCTTAATCGGTCTTTTGCGCTCCGATTGCCTGACTTCACACAAATTTATCTCGCAGAATTTCTGGCTATTACATTAGCTCTTCGAAAACGAAATTATCAGCAATTAAAAGCTAATATTATTTCGGATGCTTTGTCTGTATGTACATATCTAACGTCCGCAAAGCAGTCTCCTCTTCACAGGATATTTTGGTCTCTCGTACTGCAGAGCCTATATGAAGTTCGGTTTATTCGGGTCCCCGGGCAAGCTGGCATTGTACTAAATGAAATTGCTGATTCGCTCGCTTCGGCATCTTTAAATTTCCCGGTGGTGCTCGTAGCCCCAATGTTTCCTTTTATTACTGCCGAACGATTCAAACGCCTGTTAAGTTTAAAAATCAACGAAACGTCTCTCCTACAATCTGAAGAATTTCGGTACTTGCAATTCACATGGAACACCGCAAAATGCCTTTCCCGTCAATGTGAGGTGACTCCACAAGCTTTCGCTGTAAAGTTCCTCGGTTAAATTTTCATCTCAACAAATCGAGATTTTCATTAACTAACCTATATGCAGTTTGTTGTTGTTGTTTCCCTATTGCTAGTGGCGCATACCCACTGTGGGGGATTTGCCAAGAATCGAGTGGTTTCAACATTTACTGTTCATGTTTGGAATGATGGAGGTTTAACAGAAAGATTACCGATAGCCTAGGAAAGTGTGGTGCTAAATGTAATGCACACAAATATTTACATAAACGAATTTATTCTCAGAATAGATCAATAGTCCGATTTTGTACGTATATAATTATGTGAACCTGTTAGGATAATGAAACAGGTTAATTAGTCAACCTATTAGTTTCATCAATATAGACCCGGACGGCCGCGCATACTGTCGCATTAGATAAACCAGAAATGGAAGCTCCAAAAGACAAAATGACAGGCAGAGATAAGTCCTTACCAATACCACGTAAAGGTATTTCTAATAGGGTTATTCGTAATGTGTTAAACCGCCTGCAGGTAAAAAAAATGGTTTGTTGTTTCCAGTTCATCACAGAATGCACACAGTGGCGAAGGTGCCTGAGCAGACCTGTGTTTATAGAAATTTAGATTTGGTACACGGCAACGCAGCCTTGTGATAGCCACTTCTTCTTTTCGAGTGCGGCAAAAGTCTCTTCGCCAGGGATATAATAAATGGCGATATTCTGTAGAGTTTGTTAGTGCTGAACCTTTAAAGACTTGCATAAGCGTACGTCTGCGGAATCGAGCAGCAATCACATAAGCGGATGATAAACAGAGTGGTAGAATTGGTTGGCTGATTGACGACTTAGCTAAGGAATCGGCTATTTCATTTAGAAACAAACCTTTATGTCCAGGCACCCAAACTAATCGTACTTTTCTCAAATGCGCAGGTACTAGTGCACGGAACGCCTTTGTTACGTGATTATCAGCACCGATAGAAAGTGCCGCACAGAGAGATAGGGATTATGTTATTATGACAGCTGATGTAATTGCTGTATCTAACTTGCGTAAGGCGAGCACTACTGCCAGAAACTCAGTTACAAAAACAGGTATAAAATCGGGTAGTCGAAGGGAATAAATTCAATTTAAAATCGGACTGAAAATACCAACCCCTGACTTTTCGTCGTATTGCGATGCGTCTGTAGCAATAATAACGTTCGTTGTAATACAGCGCAGGTGATCTTGTAGTAAACCATCCAAAATATTATGGGGAAGTAATTTGGCATTATTAGGAAAAATGTCGTCGAATTGAATTTCCACCGGGGCTAAATTATCACGACTCGGCATGATGTCACATATACGTACGTTTAGAGGCTCCAGTAAATTTTGCACAAATATAATTTGTGGCGTTTGAAATCGCGGCCATCTAGCAGCAAAAAATGATTCTGGGGTGGAAATAAAGGCCGTTTCTGAATGTCGTAATGATGATTCATAAATTCTTAAGAATGTCTGAAGGCGAATTTTACAAGAAAGCGGAGGGATCGACCCTCGATTCAAGATACAACACATTGTTGGCAACTGTTTTGGGAAGGCCAAGGCATAAGCGCAAAGCTTCTCTTTCCAGAAGAATTAGAGGCCGCAACTTGTAAGCTGGAACTCCAGAGAAAAGTACACAACCAAATTCCAAAATGGGATGAACGTACATGCGATATATCATTACCAATGTGTCTCTTCTCATACCTATGCGGTAATTGCTTAACATACGTAATATGCCAATGGCCTGCACACCTTTTCCGGCGATATATTCGGTATGAGGTCGCCAGTTAAGCGATGTGTGATAAATTACTCCAAGGTATTTAACAGATTCCACCTGTGGTATATTCTCATGATGGTAAGACAGAGAGATGTTCACAGGGTATTGCAGCGGGAAAACAAGGAGGGCACTTTACTCGGATTAAGTAAAAGCTGTTGCCATCGAGCCAGCTCTCCAATATATTAAGGTAAGTCTGCAGCCGTTCATATAAGGTCTGAATGTTATCTGCCATCGCAAAAAATGCGATATCATCTGTATAAACATAAGTTGTTATATCCTGTTTACGTGGAATGGTGCTCATTAGTAAATTAAATAGCACCGTGGAAAGCACCGAGCCTTGCGGTACTCCCCTCGTTTGGGTATGAGTAGATGATGAAAACCCATCTTTAAAACAATAAATTTCCTGTCTGCAAGGAAATTGTGAACCCATGCTACTATGTATGATGGAAAATCAAGGTATTCTTATCGATCTATCAAAATACAGTGCTCCACAATATCATAAGCTTTAGCGATGTCTCAAGTAACTAAAGCTGCATAATTTTTATGTTGCCGAGCTAATTGAAGTCGACTCTCTAAATCAACGTGGGCATCCCAAATTGAACAACCAGCCCTGAACCCAATTTGACAAGGACTAAGAATTGACCTCATGGTAATAAGTTCATTAATTCGCATATTGATGATTCTCTCAACCAATTTCACTAAGTTTGATGTCAGTGCGATCGGCCTTATGTTATCCAACGTGTATGCATCATTTTCTTTTTTTAGCAACAATACAATTTTGGCAAGTTTCCATTCTGGAGGTATCCTTGCGTTCCCTAACGAATAATTCACTAGTTCTAGCAAAAGATTAGGCGATTCCTGGAGTAAACATTTCAACATAGAGTTCGTAATCCCATCTGGTCCGGGAGCCGTCCTCGGTAAGCATAATACTGTCTGACTCAATTCAGCTAAACAAACTTCTGGAAATTCATGCAAGTTTACCAGAACGGGCTGAATAGCCAAAAAATTAGCAGTGAAGCGGCGTTCTAAACCTTGCGCTATGTCTTCTAGAGAGGTGTTCATTTCTTCCGGCGTCAAGATACATGACTGTAACGTTAAAGGTGCTGGCAGTACCTTTCTTGTCCGAAAATAAGCGAACAAAGCCCGCTTATTTTTAGATTTAGAAAGATAATCAAAATGTCTACTGTCGTATTCTTCTTTCGCGCGCTTCACTGTACGCTAAAATACGCCAGCAAGGAATTGATAGTCCTTCCAGTTCGTTGGGCTCTGATTAAGAAGAAGTTTTTTCCAAGCGGCTTTTCGTCTTCTATAATCGCGCGTACACTCATCATTCCACCAACGAGAGGAAGATCGTTTATTGGATGGAATAGAAAATTCGGAATTTTTCTAGATCCCTCCAGCATTGAACCAATCGTACATGCAATCTCCTTAGTACTGGCATTTCCAAGCTTGGAAATGGCAGAACGGAGGCAGGTTTGAAATTTGCTATGGTTGATGTATGTGCGTTTTGGCTGATCTAAAGTTATTGTTGGACAAGTAATGTCAAAAACTAATGGAAGATGGTCGATGTTAGTTGCCGAATCCAGAACAGCCCATGACGAAACCTTGATTGCATTGGAGCAAAACGTTAAATCCAATACTGAGCTAGTTTGACCTCGGACAAATGTTACATGACCTTTATTCAGACAGGAGAGGTTGTGATCAATAGTTCATTCCCATAGTCGCCTACCACAAGAATCGGTCCTTATACCCCAAGACAAATGATGTGAATTGAAGTCTCCTGTGAGTACAATTTCCTTTCTACATGCTACCAAAACGCTGTCAAGATAACGCGTACTTTGCACACCGGAGGGGAAGTAACAATTTAACATTGAAAAAAGGTGGTATCCGGGGAGACACAAGTCTAATGCTAATATTTCACAATCTAAGTCTAACATTCTGAAAGAAGTTTTCGCCCTATGGCATAATTTACCTGATACAAGGATCATTAAACCACCACCACGTGATGGGTGATCTAATCGAAAAGAACGAAAACCTGCAAGATGGAAATTTTATTGGTGTGAGCCAAGTTTCTTGGAGAATTATAATATCGAAATTAAAATTATTGCAAAAGTAATGTAAGTCGGTTGAGGCTGAGAATATAGAACGGCAGTTCCACTGTAGTACCCTCAACTGACCTATGGTGTTGAGCGCACCACAGAGGCGCATGTCGCGCCCTTGTTAGCATCTTCACGCGAAATAGCTGATTCATTTCGTTTAGATTTGGACTTGAGATCGGTGAAGATAGGAGATCTGGTACGTTTATTAGTTCGTATATTGAGTTCCATATCTGTAGCAGTACTTGTGCTCGGCTGAGGCGAATGTCGGTTCAAGTGCAACTGTGTTCGTGACTGCTTAGCCTTGCCTGCAGATGCAGAAAGTTCGTCCAACACTACATTGCGTAGCTGTGTGGCATCGCTGGTAATGTCTAATACTGCAGGTTCTGTACTAGTCTGTACTGTTTGTCTAATCTGACTTGAAAGAATTTGCACCAAACAGTCGGAAAGGTTAGACATGAGTTTATCCATTGCCTTACTCACTGCCTTTTCCACAGCAGTTTCAATAGCCTGCGATAGGTTTGAGTCTATACTGGAAGTGCAGCGCCCTGTAATACGAGAGTATCCAAAAGCCCTGTCTCTAACTATGTCAATGGCTTCCCTTCGAGAACAGCGGCGGCTGTCAATAACTTCTAGGATTCGAACTTTCAGGGAACGAGTGGGACAGTCAGAGTTGTCGGCGCAGTGACCACCCCCACGGAGACAACACTTTTCCACTGTTGCAGTACACTTTCTTGAAGGATGGCTCTCTCCGCAGGTGCTACAACGAACGTTAGATTTACATGCTCCCGCACTGTAGCCGAATCTCCAGCAGTTCTTGCATTGAATCGGACGAAAAGCGAGGGGTTCTACTCGGAAGATCAGTGGCCATAATTTTATTTCTGACGGGCATTTTGTGCCCCCAAAGTCGCGATGACAGATTGAGTTGATACCCTCTCGTTGTCGACTAGGCGATTACACCGGTAAATTAAACTTACGCCTGCTCCAGAGAGCCTGTCTAGGGTCTCAGCTGGACTCAGCTTGGAGTCGACTCCCCGTACAAGGCCTTTGGTACATGCAAGGTGAGGTGGAATAAAAGCACTCACCGGAGTAGCAGCAAATGAGGTGCATTTGAGAAGATCCTGCACGCAGGTCTGATCCGGCGACCTACACACGATACCTCCTCGCCCAAATGGGCGCACATCTGTGATGGTCTGGAAATGGTTTGAAGTTGTCTTAAGTTCCTTTTGAACCGCCTGGGGGTTTGTAAGTCTGATGAAGCCTCCATTTGTAGATACCAGTGCCACGGGAATGCTGTCGATACCACTGCGGAAAGGAGTCTAACGGTAATTCGTTAGAAGGCAGGGACGCTGACCAGGCGGATCGCGCCTGGCCAGGAGAAGTAGTTGACATGAGCACTAGGGATATGGTTAGACTCAGAAACAGATAAACTATAGAATCGGACTCTAAGACAGAAAGTTAAAACCACTCAATCCTGAGCCAAGAACACCCCAGCAGGTTGAGCACGGGCAAGCCCAGTCTCTGTTCCCTGGTTTCGTCAACGGACCGTCAGCTTCTTCTGGGCTTGCGCGCAGCCAATGGAACGAGCTGGGAATGGAACGAGCTGGGAGCCGTTTTGCAATGAACCGGAAACAATAGATCACTTTCTTCTCACATGCCGCCGCTTCACCTCACTGCGACGAATAATTCTTGAAAGACCGATTGGTATGCTCGGATTGCCAGTCAATACGTCCACCCTATTATCGTTTGGAGCCAGTCAGTTGGGTGTGGGCCGCAGTGCTGTTCTGTTAGCGCTACATAAATTCATTCAGGCAACCGGAAGGATACGCTGCTAGTGGTACTGCCAGATATATCCAATTCTTTGTCCCCCTTCCTCATTCTTGTTGATTTGCTTTATATATTCTGGTTTATCGCAATCTTCTGCACTTTTTCACGTTTTTTAAGGAACAATATTATTGTTCCTATCTAATTTCTCTTTCTCTTTTTTAGCAAGCGTTGTAAAAAAATTATCTATTATGAGGTACAGTGTGGCCAATCCCTCATGTGGGTATAAGCCAAGATATCCTAGGCGACAAGACAAGACATAATAAAAAGGGGGACCAATCAAGAGTTACCACGAAGATTTCAGGGGTCAATGATTTATAAACACGGTATACAAGAAAGCCCCAATGGGAAGCCGACGAGTCGCCCCGAGGAGTGCCAGGCAGTTGTCAAGGTGGCGGTAGTTCGGCGAGAAGCAGTGTGGTGGCAGTTCGGCAGCGTCACGGTCTTAGTTTGCACCGTCGAGTTCCTGGCAGGGGTCAAGAGACAGAGCAGCCTGCTTTGCTTGACGTCAAGCTTCGGTGGTCCACGGGGCCAACGGGGAGCTACCACATCGGATCCTCTGTCCGAGTGCTTGGCGGTGGCCCCTGGTACCCACGACCGAAGAGAAGACAGCCTGACTTCGTCGGTCATGTCTTCGGCATCTGCCCGCTTCATCGTACCTACATCATAGCGTCGCTCTTCGCCGAGTTCGTCCGACGACGTCCTTCCCGTACTGGTTTCTGCTCTCCGTAGACCTGCCCGACTACTGCGCGCCTGGTAAGACTGGTTTTCTTAGAGTGTAACTAGACTTTTTTTTTGTGCAATGCCTATTCTCTTTTCTGCCCTCCGTAGACATGCACGCCGCCTCGCTAGTAGTACTGCTTGGTGAGACTGTTTCTCTTACAATTTGTGCAGTGTCTGTTCCCTCGGCAAAACCGGATATTAAAAAAATTCTCCTGGCAGTCGCTACCCGTTGACTTTCATATGTCACTGGACTATCTGCCGCGAAGGGGTTGGGGGGGCAAACTGCTGCTGCGGGGACAAACTGGACAGCCGTGGTCTAGCGTGCGCTGGGTTAGGTTAGGTTTTTCTCGGTTGCCGGGAGAATAATACAAAAAAAATGTCACGTGACATAGAGCCAATGGGAGGCGACTGCCGGCTATTTTAAACAATTATTCTGGTTGCCGGGAGAATACGCACGTCCTTGTGTTTGCCTTCGCTTAGAGCTCCGTACAATATGCTGTAATATACTTTATTTCTATTAGAGCGTGTCATGTGTTTTATGCTCGCATGTTGTTTTCATATAGTAAAAAAAAGATTCTGCTTCATCGTCTTCCTTACGGATGTTGTGGTCAAAGAAACGACGAAGTTCGACTAATCCAAAATTTCCGAAGAGCCCCATCACAGCCTGTTTTTACGCAGCATCATACACTAGTTATAGACTAGTTTTAGTGCGTTCTAGAAGCGTTTCGTCGCGATCTAATTTGATGAACTCCTCCGTAGCTCTCAACAACGCTGGCATTCTTTCCGCCGACGAATGTCGCGTCGTCTGCTCAATTACGAACGGCGCCGCTTCAGGTTAGAAAGAGTTGCCGCGAGAGGCTCTAGAAACTGTACCGAGTCGACCGTTTGAAAAGGAGGAAATGGAAGGGTTGGGTATAGCGGTGGCAATTTTGCGCCTTTTTAAAATGTTTATCACAACACGCAATCACGTTTTTTGTTTCTTTGCGAGGTTCTTATTGGCTCGCGGCATGATCAGTCGCATCGACACGTACATCAACGCGAACGTCGGCCAGCATGGCGGCCAGCGCGCTCTAGAACACTGTAGTACCATGGTAGTGTGGTAGTACTGTGAATATATCAGAAGCGCGTCATAGCAGCGTGGAGGTGTTCTGTGGGAAGGCAGGGAAGTCTTCTAAGGGGAGGTGACTGATGTGGTTGAGTGCAAATGACAACATCGTTCCCGGCACTTTCGGAACAGATATCTGGGCACCGATGAGCTGTACAACTAAGTGAGTCCTGAAGAAATGAGCTTTTTGGTGGTCATCCCTATAAAAAAACAGCGTTTCTAGTGTCTCCCAGTGCGTTTCAGCGTGCTGGGTGACACTGGAAACGCTGTACAAGGTGTCCCAAAGCACTAAGCCCGCCTGGAGTCACTGAGTCACTACTAAGTACACATGGCCAGTGCCGCCTAGTACGCTAAAACTTATTGGGTCACACTCCGCACACTGGGAACATCACGATCGGTGCACTTTCTGGAAGACTTCATATTGAATTGCGAGATGTCGAGTGTGAAAATTACCGAATACAATGTTACTATAATCATGTCCTGCACTTATATAGCTCTAGTTAAGCGACGGATGTGCGAGTACGCTAAAGCAATCATCTGTCGAGCGGGTGGGTCATAGGTGGCGCCAGCATTTGTTTTCGGGGCAGGGAGGACCAGAGCTTATGCGTCGTGTTTTGAATATGCTTGCTCTTTAGAGGCGGGGGGGGGAGAGCTAAATGGGGCCAGGCTAAAATTAGCTGAGGGGGGTCTTCAGCCCACTCGTTCCCCCTCTGGTGCGGGGGCGCTTTCCTAGAAGTGTGACCGAGTTTCGTCAGGGGATTTGATAAACCGCATCGATAAAACTGATAATTCGCAACACAGTGTGACAGTAGCATTAGTCTGATAATCAAAAAAGATCAATGCAGTTGTCGCGGGATCGAATCCCGGCGGCGGCGGCTTCATTTTTTATGAAGGCGAAATTGCTATAGGCCCGTGTGCTCAGATTTGGATGAACGTTAAAGAACCTCAGGTAAACGAAATATCCGGAGCCCTCTACTACAGCGTCTCTCATAATCACATAATGGTTTTGTGACGTTAAACGCCACATATCAATCAATCAAGATCAACCCAGTCTTTAGCAGTCAGTCGTTCTGGCTCGTACTACAAAAAACCGCACGAGCCGTGTAGCAGTTAGATGCTGCAATGTCAAATATAAGTGTTTTAAAATGTGAAGCATTTCTAAACCAACTTCAGCGACATTGAATCTATCATTTTTCTAGCTCCATCTTGAATGCACTTGAAATTGAAATGGAAGGTTTCTATTTGTACAATGCCTGCAATATCGTCATTTGTGTTTTTTTAGGCATATCAAGTAGTGCTATGTTGAATACATAAATTCTTAACCTTGTACGACATGATGTCAATTTATTTTAAAATATCTACTACACGTATACGGCACTCTGTTGTTGGATTTGCACTCCTTTTTGCTCTGCTATCTGTGCTTTTTGGTGCACTACCCTCCACCTCTTGGACTTAGTTATGGCCTTTAGGAAAGAGAGTGATAGCATTCCCTTAAATATGGTGTAGTATAGGACAAAAGAGTCGACAGAAATAAGAAGGACTGAATATGTTTTACCGCAGCGATTGCTGCCCCTCGGAGATCCACACTGTGACGTACATCTCAGAGGCCAAGCGTTAGCCCTTCAATTAGGTTTAATGCTTCTAGCCTAACATACCAGGATGGTTGGTACGCATTCCTTGCATCAAACGATTCCGCGCTTCTTTCCTATGCCTCACCAATCCTCCTTTCATGCACAGGGACGAAATGTCGCTGAACGGGGACTTGACGTAGCGGGCACCGTTTTGATCTGTCTAAACCACTCGTGATGACACGCTACGCCTTCCCCTCCCTGGAAGGAGATGGGTGGCGAGGGCACGTGAAAATTTGACACAGGCTGAGAGCTATGTTGCAAACCCTGTTACTCCTTAATATAGCATGTAATTGCAAAATTCTTGCAGCGTCATGTTCATGAAGCAAAAGTGCACACATTTTTCTTCATAAGAGTTTTCGGATCTTAGGGTTGTTTACTGGCCCTTTAAGTGTCCTGTTACTACAGTAAGACTCTTCTGTTACTACAGAAGAAGCCACGATAATTCGTTTGTCATATCGGGAGTTTGTCTCATCAGAACTCCCCCCAAAACCAAATGCTAACATGCCAAGTATGTCCGAATATGTTACTTGAAAACATTGAATGAAGTATACTTACAATGGCAATGAAAGGAACAAAAAACATTTATTTGGCTCAGCTTGATAAAAACTATGCTTTCAAGTAGAGTAATTTGACCAATTTAACAAGTACTCGATTTTGACAATTTAGAAAAGATAAAAAGGGACATCCAAGCACAAATTTTATTCAAAGAATGGAAAATTTATTCTTTTAGTTTTTCGCTTTCTGAGAGGCTGTTTTACTGGCTTTGCTTTCACGTTCAGATATGCCTTCATTGCATACTATTACCTTGATAAAGCAATATATGCCAAGTTGCTTATGAAAGTCTGCAATCTTTTCTTTAAGCTTCGAATTCTCTCATTTTTTATCTGCAGTAACTTTTCCTAAATGACATTCAGCTGAAGATCTCGGTTTACGCTACTCACGATTTCAAGCCTCGGGCACACAAATGACACGGCATATCTTAGGCCGATCAACGTTTTGCGTAGGTAAGCTCATGAAGCATGTCATTCAGACGTGGCTCAATAGGTACATGAAAGACAATGGTATGTATCCGGACACCATGATCAGTTTTTGACCCCGACTATCGGCATGGGACGTGATGCTACAGCTCAAGGACCAATTAATAGACAAGCCTATGCCAGAAGCAAAAGTTATAGTGGGGTTAGATGTGGCAAAGGCATTTGACAACGTGAGGCATGTGTCGATCTTGGAGAATTTGAGCTCCCTGAACGTCGCAAAAAGAGTTTGACTACGTCAAAGACTTCCTTTCGAACAGGACAGCAACTTTAAAAATCGGGGAAGAATCAGTCGAGGACATCAAATTATGCAACAGGGAGACACCTCGGCGCTCGGTGTTATCACCCACTCTTTTAACTTTGTGATGTTGAAACTGCCTGAAAACATATTGAGAATTTAAATAACTATATTTACACGGATGATTTAATATATGGATGAACAAGGGCAGTGACATCCAAATTGAAGGCTCTCTGCAAATCGCCATATATAAAATCGTGGAGTACCTGGAACCCAAAGGACTTCAATGCTTCGCCAGTTGGAAGCACTCATTCCTCATGCCCGCTGGAAAATGGCAGCTCCACAAAAAACCTGAAGTGGATGTCCACCTGTATGTTAACAGCGCAGTGATCCCCATGGTCGACAGTATCCGTAGTCCTTAAACTGAGGATTCAGGCGAACCGTAAGAATTCTGAAACTCTTCCCAGGTTAGGAGCCAGTTCTAATCAGGCACGTCGTCTCATCAGATGAATAGTAAACAGGCATGCTGGCATGAAAGAGGCAAACCTTCTTATATTACTGCAGACCTTCATAATCAGTAGAATAGTGTACGTGGCATCTTATCTGAAATTAAACAAAGTGGAACGGGTGAAGTTCCTCACCATTATCATGAAAAGAGTGAAAGTCGCGCTCGGACTTTCTCCGAACACGTCCACTGACAGACTTATGAATTTAGGTATATCTAACCCACGCGATGAGCTGATTGAGGCTACTTTGACATTACATCAAAGGCTACTCGGATCTAATATGGGGAAAGCAATATTAGAGATCGGCCCAGGCGTGAGCAAGCGCAATAAAAGACATACGGGTACAGATCAGGGACAAGATAAAGTACCTTGGCTACCCAGAAACATGAACGCTACCTTTAAAAAAGGCAGGCGTCAAGCGACGGCAAAGGCATTACGATCCAGGTACACAGGTCAACAGGATGTTCCGTATACAGACGCTCGGAATATGAAAGCAAAGCGGCACACACAGCTGTGGCGGTCATGGAAGACGGTGGCCTCATGGTGTGCTGCACAGTCCGTGGTGTGGAGACTGTAGATGTCGAAGAAGTAGCCATAGCTTTGGCCATCAGCCAAAAGGGGCTCACGATGGCCATCAGCGACTCCAAAAACGCCATGAGAAGTTATCGATTGGGAAGGGTGACGGAGACTGCCGTCCGTATATTAAACATGGTAGGAGTACTCAGAGCTGGTTCTGCTCGCCTGCGCTCCAGCTCACCAAGGACTTAAAGGGAACGAAGAGGCTCATTCGGTAACCCGAGATCTCACCTACCAGTCGAACCCTGGAACCCCCCAAGTTACCTAACAAAGAAGTGAGGTTATGCGCACATACCATGAAATCGTTGCTCACTACAGGCAAAATCAGCAAGTATACTTAAGAGCGGACAACTCACCGAGTAAGAAAAACGAGGTTTTGTGGCGAAAGTTAAAGACCGGGGTTTTCGCAAACCCCGCACTTTACATCAAGTGGCACCACACAGGTTTCTGGTCCCAGTGTAAATTTTGTGAGGAGGTAGCGAATTTCGTCCACATGGTGTGGACATGATGAAGTCAAAATGATGGTTCCCACTGTGTAGAATCCTGGGAGGCCCTGCTCCACAGCGCAGACCCCAATGTCCAGCGCGACATTATCAGTCAAGCCCTTGCTGCTGCCATGTCCTAAGTGTTTCCGGCCGACAGCTAGGGGCGACGCGCCATGCCTGAAGTAATTGACTGGCTTTTTAACAAACTCTCTTTTTGTGGCGCACTTTCATAATAAAAATGGTGCATAACGATTTACTGCATTGAACAGATATGGCGTGCACAGGCCCTACGAAAACCATTGAAAACTGACCACAAGGGCTCAGGCACAATTGTGTGAGGGCGATGATAATGCATCCGACTCCTCTGATGGGAGTGCTAGTTCTCATATGTGGTTTACGCTTCATGGGACTATATTGTTTTCATGGGATTATAATGTACAGACAATCTTTGGTCCTGTTTTGAGTCTAATTTGGTTCATTTCCACGACAATTTCCTTGCATTTTCCCCTCTAGCCAAGCTCCTGTGTTCTGTGCTCTTCTGTACTGTACTACTGTTGTGGAACTGAAGAACACGAAAGAACTAACTCTTTTTGTTGCTTTCTTTGCTGATAAAGCCAACCCTTTCTCCACTTACACGTTAGGGGTGAGGGAGATCGTCAAGTAATATATCGTCATGTCTCGGCTCTTTTTCGAGTAACTAAATACGCTCCGCTAAAGTGTTAATGTCTACTTGAAGGACGCATCGAGAATCGCACCTTTTTGACTTGGAAAAAAGCTTTTTTCTTCACAAGCATTTATTAAATGCTCAGAGAGCCATAAAATATAACAAAGGTTGCTTTGGAAATGAAAGCAAATCATGTATGTTTACACACGAGAGTGCATTTCGAAGGCTTCCCAGGAGTTTCTTTTTCTCTACATTTTTCAGCAGTATCCTCTGTTACTGGTGTACATGCACATAAAATCTATAATCTCTTTGAACGGGTAGAAAATCATGTGGTTAGTCACTCAATGTAAAGTAAGCCATGGCTCCACTTTCCAAACGGGACCCACACGCAGCCATTTTACAAACCGCCGCAGCTGTGCATAGTGCATCGTGGTTTATGGCAGGCTCCTGGAGCGTGTGAAATAAGAACACGCTCTACTTCTGTACTGTACTCGCGGGGCACGCCGTATGTTGCCGTGACACCAGACTAAGTGCTCCACTTTTTGGCGGGGTAGCTTAAGTCAAGTCCTGCTGCGGTTCAATGTTTCTTACACTTCCCTCTAAATCAAAAAGAATGACACTTGCGCAAGCCCTATTTTAATTTAAAAAATAATTGTGCAGGTTTTTAGGGTCATGACAAATATGCTAATTTTTTTGTAATATGTGGTACATAGTATCGAAATTTGCTTCAAACCTAAAACTTACTATTTTTGCATGACAAGTCATAATGATATAAGCATGTTCTTACACATTATTTGATGATATGTTAATAATTTGATGAAATTAGCTTGACCAATGCAGAGGTTTATCTTTGTTTGCTTAACATAGCGGCATAGTGAAGCGCTTGAAAGGGCGCCAATATTGAAGTCGTTATTTCAAGCGGTTTACATTGTCGCTTTCGTGAAATGAAGACGTTTGATGGCACATGACATAATTACATAGTAGTATTGGAATGACATTTTGTCCGTGAATATACAGTGGACTCATTAAATAAAACCTGAAAGTCGAGTCAAGTCAAACTTTATTTACAACATGCACAAAGAACAATGTTGCAGGCCACTCTAGTGAGAAAGCTGTAAGCAGCATACAGCTTGACGAGGCTTGGGGGCCGCAACCAGGCAGCAGCAGTGCATTGATGTGCAGTACGAACAACGCTTTTTGTTGTTGTTGGACCAAGAAAATATGTTTCGTTCGTGAGGAGTTTTGTTTGCTGAGAGAGAAACAGGAACGCGGAATGCAAGTATAAAATCAGTCGTATTAGAACCAGCTGTTTTGTAGTATATGGTGAATTTTCATATTGCATATTTCTGTTTACTGAGAGTTTACTGTATTTTCAATGACTTATTGATCACATCGACATCCTCTGATGATGTGTTAGATGGCACATGGCATGATGGCACAGTGATGTTAGAATGACCCTTGATGTCCTTCGATCATCTGTGACCCATTGACGTATAAGGATTACCTTTGGCAATAAGTTGCTAAGTGACAACGATGTATGAATGTATTTTGATGATACATGACACAACCGTGAAAATATGACATTTATTGTCAGATGCTGACGAGGAAGGCAAGGTTTGATACCAATGCCGCTAGGGTTACGACGTCAGTTTGCGTAATCTTGCTGATGGGAATAGGGGGACCTGGGAAAACTTGGGCAATTTCGAGTATGCAAGCTTCATACTCCAGGCACTAGCATCACGCAAATGTGGCAACAAAGTACTAGAGTTGTGTGAATATTTAAATGCTTGAAATATTTGAATGATTATTACTGTAATGTTGTTGAAAATTTCGATGTATTCGAAATGAACGATTAAGTGTATATTAGTCTGCATGTAATCCGCTGGAAAAGTGGTTCCACTGCACTAAAAGTGTGCTAAGTTGTGAAAGCACCTATTCAGTGCTTACTAGTCAGCATGTAATTTGCTGTAAAAATGTTTCACTGCAGTGAATGAGTGCTGTACTTTGAGTACACCTACTCAGTAGAAATCCACACTGCCTCAAAGCCCCACTTCAATGGTTGAATGTGTTGGAAAAATAGAGACAGCGAGGAAGACGACGATCTGATTCTGGCTTCAAATCCGCGCTGCAGCAGCAACCCATGGAGTCGGGCTGTGGTTTATTGTAAATAAACTCTGATTTAACGTTCCAGGAGGCTTGATTTTATTCAAGGTAGATATATCATTCTCACATCGATTCACCATTTTTTAAATTTCAAAAGCTTGTTATACCGGCTTACATGCTCCAAGTTTAGTAAATTTTTAAACGTAACATATTTTACAGGCTATCACTTCCATTCTACTGGTACTCAAATCTATCTGCTATTGAAAATCGTTTCCACTTCCCTTGAAAAAAAAAGGCATTTGCAAAGGCCTTGTTTGAATTAAATATATATATATATTGTGCGGGTTAGTTGGGGCATCACAAATCTGCCCATTTTTCTTTATAGTGTGTGACAGAGTACTCAAATTCTATCCAAATTTATTTGACCAGAATAACTATTCGCTTCGTATTCACTTGAAACCTAAAATTTACTATTTGCTGAAGTCTATGCTCAGCAAGTTGTTTTCAATAATAATAATAATAATGTGGGCATTTAGTATACCAATCCTCTTCATCTGTACATTATCATCATTATCATGTATTGCTCATGCATCCTCATCGTTGTCACGTATCATCATCATCTTGGTTCGTGCATCTCCGCTGTCAGCTGCCGGTTCCTCGGGCCTAATAAAGGTCTTCCAAACCAAGACTTCATACGTGGTGGAGCGTGCTGTTAGATCCCTCGTCATCCTCTCGACCACTCTGCCCCCTGGAGCTACGTTCAGGTCGCCGCTTGGGCCAGGTGTCCGGAAATATGTCGCACCAAGAAGAGGTCGGCGCTGCAACCGTTCCCACTCCGCCACCGCGTGCCGCGCCTTTTCACGTCATTAACAGCCTCCAGCGTGAGCCCCATCCCTTCGCCGGGATGCGCGGGGAAGATGTGGAGGAATGGCTGGATGATTTCGAACGTGTCGGCGCTGCTAACAGGTGGGATAACACCTACAAACTCGCTTACGTGTCATTCTACCTCACGGGTGTCGCGAAGACGTGGTTCCTCAACCACTACATCGACATCCCCGACTGGTCCGCCTTCAAAGATCAGCTTCGGCATGTCTTTGGCACACTGACTGTTCGTTCGGCTCTCGCAAAGAAAGCTCTCGCGGCTCGGAAACAGCACATCGGGGAGTCGTATACATCCTACATCGAGGATGTCCTTTCACTTTGCCGCCGGGTTGAAACCCCAATGACAGAGTCAGACAAGGTACGCCAGCTTCTTAAGGGGATTGCACCCGTCGCATTCAATGCCTTGCAATCCAGAATCCAGCTACTGTTGCTGACGTTGCGACAACCTGTCAGCGCCTCGAAGAACTCGAGTCTATGCGCCTACAACCGGACAGTGACGCGGCCCGTATTACGGCAGATCCAAACCGACGAGACGCAATAAGGGTGATTATACGCGAAGAATTAGAATCGATGGGATTCACACTACCTTCGGTGTGTCCCATGCAGTCTTCTTCAACGTCATTGCGGGATGTCATCAGGGAGGAGCTCACGTCCATGACCCACATGGCCCACCTGCAGCCCACTGTCGCTCGTACTCTCCCATCGTTCTCGCATGCCGTCGCCGCACCATCAGGCACCGTCAGCTCGACGTCGCCGCGATCCAACGTACGCGTCGGTTGCTGCCGCACCTCCCAGAAGCTTTCCCACGAGCTTTCCATCACCACCGCCTGAGCCATCATCTGTCCCTCTCACTGCTCTCTCTCCCAGTGCATCTAACACAAGCTACTACCCTCCTTATCGATCGACTCGCCCTACGTGCTATTATTGCGGCTATCGTGGTCACATTTCACGCTTTTGCCGCAAGCGCCAGCAAGATGAGCGCCGAGGGTACGACATACGCGAACGAGACTATACCGCAGGAGCCTTGTACCAGGGCCGTCGTTATTCGTCACCACCGCGTCGACCTCCATCTCCGCCAGCATCCGGTGAACTGCGCAGTAGTCATCGATCAACCAGACGCCGTTCACCATCGCCCTACCGTCGCTCCTCTTCTCCTCTTCAGCCTGCTTCCCTCGCTTCTGATCGGCGTCCGGAAAACTAAGCGATGCAGTTTTTGGAGGACAAACTGCATTCCAACACAGTACTCCAATTCCTCCAGCGCGCCCTTACAATATGATTGCAGTCTCAGTTGAGGGAGTGGACGTTGATGCTTTGGTGGACACTGGGGCTGGGTTTTCTATTATTCGTGCTGATTTGTGTACCCGTCTTCGAAAAGTCACGACGCCTTATGATGGACCAACACTGGTTACAGCCCAGGGAACAATGATTCGCCCTTCCGCTCTCTGTACTGCCCGTGTGCTAATCGACGACATTCTTCATCATATATAATTCGCTGTGCTATCCCCGTGCTCCCACGAACTCATTTTAGGCTGGGACTTTCTTTCATCTGCTTCCGCGGCTATTTGTTGTGCACAACGTGTCGTCCATCTTACTGACACAGACCACTTGCTTAGTGACGAAACCTACAGGCCACTTCGACTCGTCGCTGCTGTAGACATCGAGTTACCCCCAAATGAATATCAATTAGTCACTGTTTTGTCCAATGACGTTGACTCTGGTGACATTTTGGTCACTCATCGCCCCGTTGCCTCAATAAAGGCATAGCTCTCGCATCAGGTGTGGCTCGCTTCAACAATGGATCAGCTGTCCTCGCTGCTACGAACACCACAGCAGATAAAATTTTACTGCCGCGGGGCACTACTGTCACCTGCGTTGCCGATCTTGAGCCTGTGTGCGTCGTGCCTCTTACCCCTGCCTCCCCTAAAGGCCATCTTGGAGATCATGCTGCTTCCTCGGCCTTTACAGCAGCCATCAACAAGGACTTGACAGACTCACAGAAGCATCAGCTGCTTGATTTGTTGCAAAAACATGCAAACTCTTTTGACGTTCATTCATCCAGCCTGGGTCAGACAACTGCTACAGCACATCGTATTCAGACCGACGGAACATCCATTGTGCATCGTCGTCCGTACCGCGTCTCCCTAGCCGAACGGAAAATCATTGAAGGAAAACGTAGACGATATGCTGCAACGGGAGATAATCCGACCCTCAACCAGTCCTTGGTCGTCTCCAGTGGTTCTGGTGCGAAAAAAAGACGGTTCCGTACGATTTTGCGTCGATTACCGAGCACTCAATAAGGTCACTAGGAAGGGCGTATACCCCATGCCACGTATCGACGACGCCCTCGATTCCTTACAAGGTGCTGAATTCTTTTCAAGCCTCGACTTGCGTTCCGGCTATTGGCAAATCCCCATGCACGAAGATGACAAAGAAAAAACGGCGTTTGCAACCTCGGACGGCCTATACGAATTCAATGTTATGCCGTTTGGTCTATGCAATGCGCCCGCAACTTTTGAGCGCTTGATTGACACCGTGCTGCGTGGCCTGAAATGGAAGACTTGCCTATGTTACCTCGATGACATTGTTGTCTTTTCATCGACGTTTCCTCAACATCTGCAACGCTTGGACGAGATCCTGACTTGCCTTGCGGGCGCTGGTCTTCAAATTAACACCAAGAAGTGCCATTTCGCCAGCAGATCTATCAAGGTCCTCGGTCATGTTGTGAGCAAGGACGGAATTCGTCCAGACCCTGAGGAAAACTGCTGCGGTGCTTCGCTTCCCTCGCCCTGAGAAGCCGAAAGACTTGCGAAGTTTCCTTGGTCTCGCCTCTTACTTTCGGCGATTCATACAAAACTTTTGCCTCCATAGCCGCACCACTCCATAAGCTACTTGCTTCTGGTACGCCCTTTCAGTGGTCTCAGGAATGTGAATCGGCTTTCGACAGGTTGAAGAGTGCCCTCACGACCGATCCTGTACTTTCTCATTTTCACGATGGTGCACCGACCTTCCTCCATACGGACGCTAGCGGCCACGGTTTAGGAGCCGTCCTCCTCCAGCGCGACAACTCTTCGCGAAAGCGAGTCGTTGCGTACGCCAGCCGCGTCGTCTCCGCAGCCGAGAGGAACTACACGATCACCGAGAAGGAGTGCCTCGCCGTCGTTTGGTCAGTGCAGAAATTTCGTCCCTATCTTCACGGCCGCCATTTCACCATTGTGACCGACCACCACGCTCTATGTTGGCTTTCGACACTCAAGAACTTGTCGGGACGCCTCGGCCACTGGATTCTACGCCTACAAGAGTATGATTTTGCCATCGTATACAAGTGTGGCAGGAAGCATAGTGACGCCGACGCTCTTTCTCGCTGCCCACTACCAGCGACTCCACTCGGGGTTTCCGCGATCAATTCGCACAACGCGCCCTCGGAGTCCACGTCTACGGCGGTTTCCTCTCTCGCCTCGATGGACCAGCTGCCTTCGGACGACCCACACAATTTTTCTTCTCGACAGCTGGCTGACCCATACTGTCGACGTATTATAGGCTACCTCACTGGCAGTTCCCGTCCACCTAATGCGAGGCTCCGTCGCCAACTCTCGCAGTTTAAGCTGGACAACTCGGTGCTGTACCGCAAAATTTACCATCCTGACGGTCAGCGCTGGGTTCCCGTTCTACCCCGATCGCTTCGGTCCGAAGTCCTCAGAGCACTTTATGACCATCCGACGGCTGGTCACCTTGGTTACCACAAAACCTACGATCGCCTTCGAAGTCGGTTTTATTGGCCAGGTATTACCACTAGTGTAGCCCGGTACGTTGGGTCCTGCACTACCTGCAAATGTAGAAAACTACCCACATCTGCTCCAGCCGGTACCCTACAGCCTCTTCCATGCCCAGCCACACCATTCGAAGTTGTAGGCATCGATCTTTATGGCCTCTTCCAGTCAGTGCTGCTGGAAACAGATGGATAGTAACAGCCGTTGACCATTTGACGCGCTACGCCGAGACGGCATCCGTCACTACCGGTTCAGCTTCTGAAATTGTCGATTTCATCCTCCGAACCATTATACTGCGTCATGGTGCTCCACGTGTATTGCTCAGCGACCGTGGAAGGGCCTTCCTTTCACAACTAGTGAATGAACTTCTTCGCGCCTCTGGCACAACTCACAAGACTGCCTCTAGTTATCATCCCCAAACTAACGGCCTCACTGAGCGATTCCACCGCACTCTTGCTGTCATGATCGCCGCCTACATTCAACCAGACCACAAGAACTGGGATGTAGTTCTACCATTCGTCACTTTCGCCTACAATACGGCTGTTCAGCGGACAACCGGCTACTCACCATTTTACCTAGTTTATGTACGCTCCCCTACTTCTTTGCTGGACGTCTCTTTCTTTACTTGCCATGTGGATTCATCTCTATCCTCTTCAGAGGAATACAATTTGCGGCTCGCAGAGAGCCGCCAACGTGCTCGTATAAACACTGAAGCCCGACAGCAAGACAGAAAGCTGGTTTATGATGAATCGTATCATGCTGTATCCTTTCAACCTGGAGACGAAGTGCTCCTTTTGACGCCTATTCGCACACCTGGTTTGTGCGACAAGTTCGTTCCAGCCACGATTTATCGGGCCGTACACAGTTCTTGAAGAAACTTCACCTGTAAATTATCGCGTGACGCCACTTGTAGCCCCAGCAGATCGCCGTTATCGAACTACTGAAGTCGTCCATGTCTCCCGTATGAAGCCCTTCATGCGACGTTCTTTGTCCCCTTGACTTGCCGCGGCCAGGCTGGCCGCTTTCACGTGGGGGGAATCAGTGTGGGCATTTAGTATACCAATCCTCTTCATCTGTACATTATCATCATTATCATGTATTGCTCATGCATCCTCATCGTTGTCACGTATCATCATCATCTTGGTTCGTGCATCTCCGCTGTCAGCTGCCGGTTCCTCGGGCCTAATAAAGGTCTTCCAAACCAAGACTTCATAATAATAATAATAATAATAATAATAATAATAATAATAATAATAATAATAATAATAATAATAATAATAATATAATAATAATAATAATAATAATAATAATAATATAATAATAATAATAATAATAATAATAATAATAATAATAATACTTGGGTTTTCACGTCCCTAAACCACAATATGACTATGAGGCATGCCATAGTAAAGCGCTCCGCTAATTTGCGATTTCAGTTGCCTTCGTTTCCAATCTTCACGCGGTCCGGTGACGAGGAGGTGACGGTGGTTCGCGAAGGCCTGGTGAGCCTCTCGGACGAGGAGTGCCGCCGGCTGCAGTGCTTCCATCGCGCAATCTGGGACGACGTGCTCCGAATGAAGGAGAGGCCGCTTCTTCAGTTTGACTTGAGCTCGGCGCCCAGCTGTCCCGTTTTGGCTCAAGTTATCAAAGGTGAGCAGTGATAGGCTGGAACCGTGAAGCTTGTTACGATTACCCGGAGGAAAAAACTGGCACTGCGATACGTTGCACCCACGAGAATGCTGGGATGTGTCGTATTCGGACCTCAAGTTTGCATCGTTCACGAAGAGCGGAGACACCTTGAAGACTCGAGAACGAGTTTTATCGAACATTGAAAAACTTGTGTGTGTGTGCAAGGTGGCCAGGCGAGCCTGTGCCCCCTCGACCCGGTGTTTTTTTTTTGTGCAGTGCGGGTGCGTGCCCTTCCTCCAGCCTCTTGGGGTGGAGTTCTACAGTTCTACACGCTACAGTTCTAGAACACGCTAACTACGCTAAGCGCGCCAGCTTTCTTAAAAAGAAAAAAAAGAAAGAAAGAAAGGAAGTTTTTGCGATTGCAACGCCATTCTTCGGTTGTTGCACAAGCCTGAACTGCACTTCATCAACATGCCACCGGATGACTCCACTTGAAGATCCTTGCTCCGTCTTGTTGCACATTGAACTTGCCTCGCATACGTGGGGTTTTGCCGCAAGTAGAGCAAGCTTTTCTGAATATTCGGTTGTGTCCCCGTCGTTCGATCTTAGTTTTCAATGCCATGCGCATAGTTTTACCACACACGTATTGAGCAACACCTGAGGACATGCAGCTTCGAATTGTTAGGTTTTTTTTCTTTTATGTAGGCAACCGTGTTGTCACTATCGAAAGTATATTACTAACACCCTACGGTTAAGCTTCTGACTATCAGGATTTTTATTTCCGGAGCCCTCCACTACGGCGTCTCTCATAATCATATAGTGGTTTTGGGACGTTAAACCCCACATATCAATCAATTGACTATCAGGATTTATCCGATAAACTGCAATTTTACAAGAGCGTTTTCAATGTCCGAACAGCATTTTCAATGATGAGATTCATCAGTTGAATGAAGTGAATATCATCAGTGACAGCAACCGCGTGAAGTCTGCTTGCGTCAAAATTTAAGGTTGTAACACTAACAAACGTAGGTGTTTTGTATTCAAGTGTTTGTCCTTTCACGCATGTGTTTGTGC
Organism: Rhipicephalus annulatus; assembly: GCA_013436015.1. NCBI lineage: Eukaryota > Metazoa > Arthropoda > Arachnida > Ixodida > Ixodidae > Rhipicephalus > Rhipicephalus annulatus. The sequence goes on from WOVY01004507.1 coordinate 27,460, forward strand.
AATCAAACTTTCGAGACACCTAAGATACATTTAGTGCGTTTGAATGCTTTCGTGTTGAAATGAAACTTCATCTAAGATTTCACAGTATTAAGAAAAATAATATTGATGGGTCCTTCAATTTTCAACAAGATGAAAGAGGACAAGCAGCTTGCCCAGCTCTCCCCTCTCCCCAGAAAAAGTAGACTTGGGCATTTTCACTGCAGTGCAGTGTGGTTTACCGATGTTACATTGGTGCATTGCAGCCTTACTAGTGGCATGATAAAAGAGCAGGTGAAAAGGAAATTAAAGGTTGGAAAAATCAAGATTATAAGCAACAATGTAATGCATCTTCATTGAAAATAAATTAAGAGCACATTGGACAACCTATAATACAAGATTAAACAACATATTTCGGATGATGGGGTGTTCATAAGAAATTTACTCCGATAAAGGCCGAATTTCCACCCAAAAAAGTAAACTCCAGGAAACACCCTCTGAATTTCAAGATATATAAATTCAGAAAACACTGAGCCCTACTCATGATGTATGTTCAGCTGGCTTCCATGGTTGCTTTTCAGAAGACATTGTGAGACAACGCGAATAAGCACGCCACATGGTCTCTCAATCATGGTAGAGCATGGCTAATAAGAAGCTGCATCTATCATGAGAATAGATTTGTTAGTGCACAATGTTAATAGACAATTACTTCCACGTCTGTTATACTGATTAGGTACGGGTGTAATCTATCTTGCAGACGGGGACACGTCAATGATAGACTGGCCCTTTGTCGACATAGTCATCAACGGGATCAAAAAGAATCGCGTGACAGGAACTGCCTACAAGTTCAATCCTTGTGAATACGAAGGTGCCGTGGTGGTGCCCCGCTACGCTCCTCTTCACTACCACCACAATACGTTCTACGTGAAGAAAATCCGCACCGACCTCACCGTCGACAGCATTGACAGGCAAGAGCACTTTCTGCGGTGACGTGACCGTCATCCTTCACCTGCACGTCACCGACTCCACACAGCCAATCCTCGAGGTGGTCTTCACCGAGATGCGGCTCAACCTGCTGACACCGCGTTACCGCAACCGCAAGGGCGACGTCTTCCTCAAGAAGACTGCCACAAACCACCGAGTGGAGTTGCGTGTCCCAGAGCTCTGTGACGTTCACCCCGTCCCAGCAAGCATCTGGCGCAAGGCGGTGTGCCTTCCGACCATCGTGTACCGGTTGAACCAACTCCTCGTCATAGAGGAACTGCGTGCTTCCATCGCCGCAGCGACAGGCATTGGAGTCGAGACTTTTCGAGGCTGCTGGCCGAGCGTGGACTTCCAGAGCGCCATTTCCGGTAGCGCCACGATCAGCTTCGCGCCTGCTCCCGACAAGGTGGAGTTCGGCAACCTCTTTCGTGGACATGGCAACGCGGAGGAGATACGAATGCCCAGGTTATCGCGGTCATTTGAGTACCAGCCGGAGCTTAAAGGCAACCCCGGTCCGAGCCCGGGACTTCTGCTGGAAGCTGTGATGTCGGCAAAGGCGGCAGATGGCTTCGACCTCGAACGTCTCGAGGTTCTCGGGGACTCGTTCCTCAAGTTTGCAGTGACCATCGACTTCTTCTGTGGCTCCACATCGGCCCAGGAGGGGCTGTTGACGCAGGCACACTCCCGCATCATCTGCAACCGGAACCTGCACAAGCTTGGCTCCAAGATGCATGTCGGCTTGATGATTGCGCAGGAGCAGTTTGAGCCACTCCGAAACTGGCTGCCGCCGGGCTACTGGGTTCCCGAAGGCGCAAAGAACATTATGATGGACGTTGATTTTGTATTTTGGGTAATCCAGGAGGACACCAAAATTCTGGACAAGCTCAACTATGAAAAGCTCTGCAGCAGCTATGAAGTAAGTGTCTTGCGTGAAAACAAATATTTCTTTCATATCGGCAAAGTCTTTGTGGCTTGTTAATATCACAAGCCACTAAGAAGACTTATGAACGATTGAAGTGGCAAATAATGGGCTCGTTTTTTTTTCATTCGACACAGTATTAATGCAAACTAATAGACAAGGAGGCCAAGGAAAATATAGAGGATGTCAATCGAAATGTAAATTTAAAGAAAAAAAAGTGGACAAAAAGATCACTTGCTGCCGGAAAGACCCGAACCTGCGACCTTTGAGTAACAACATCTCCGATGCTTCACCAACTGAGATATAGCAGCGGTCGTCCTGACGTTACTTAGGTGGACTCTCTTAGTGTGTGCGTAATTTTTAGCCGGTGTAAATGGATAATAACTCTTGTTTTCTATGGGAAGTGTGCGAGAGGGTGTAGAGGTGGGCTTCAGAAAATTTCGACCACTCGTAGTTCTTTGGTGTGTGCTGCCGAACATTGAAGGTTCGTGTAAAATTCAAGCGAGTGTGTCCAAACTCATGGGGAAACTGACCCCTGTATTCTATAACGCCCCTTCACTCAATGCTCTACCTTCACTTGAGAAAGCCGATGGGAGCGCCATCTCTAGGCAGGGAAAGTCACTGCATATCGGTGATAATGTGCTGCTATTCTTGAGTAGCGCAGCGTCATTTTCAGCTGAGCAGCGGTGCAGTGTGCAACTCTGTCAAGTGAAGGGTAAAAGTAGAGTCGAGGAGAGTTTGTGAATACGGGGGTGAACCTCATGACATCACAATGCCTTTCTGGATTCAAGACATTGGCGCAATCTCAAAAATGAGACGCTTTGAACTTAATGTTTCTTCTGATTATGAACATGTGACGTTGAGATTAAAAATTATATTGTTCTCAGAGAACCATTTATTAGTCAAAGAATGATTTGATGTTTCGCTTTAGCACCTGTTTTAGGGTTTCTTCAAAGCATTTGAGTCAGGTTTGTACAAATACAGTAGAAACCCTTAAGTCAAGTCCTGCTGCGGCTCAATGTTTCTTACACTTCCCTCTAAATCAAAAAGAATGACATTTGCGCAAGCCTTATTTTAATTTAAAAAATAATTGTGCAGGTTTTTAGGGTCATGACAAATATGCTAATTTTTTATATAATATGTGGTACATAGTATCGAAATTTGCTTCAAACCTAAACTTACTATTTTTGCATGACAAGTCATAATGGTATAAGCATGTTCTTACACATTATTTGATATGTTAATAATTTGATGAAATTAGCTTGACCAATGCAGAGGTTTATCTTTGTTTGCTTAACATAGCGGCATAGTGAAGCGCTTGAAAGGGCGCCAATATTGAAGTCGTTATTTCAAGCGGTTTACATTGTCGCTTTCATGAAATGAAGACGTTTGATGGCACATGACATAATTACATAGTAGTATTGGAATGACATTTTGTCCGTGAATATACAGTGGACTCATTGAATAAAACCTGAAAGTCGGAGTCAAGTCAAATTTTTTTACAACATGCACAAAGTACAATGTTGCAGGCCACTCTAGTGAGAAAGCTGTAAGCAGCATACAGCTTGACGAGGCTTGGGGGCCGCAACCAGGCAGCAGCAGTGCATTGATGTGCAGTACGAACAACGCTTTTTGTTGTTGTTGGACCAATAAAATATGTTTCGTTCGTGAGGAGTTTTGTTTGCTGAGAGAGAAAACAGGAACGCGGAATGCAAGTATAAAATCAGTCGTATTAGAACCAGCTGTTTTGTAGTATATGGTGAATTTTCATATTGCATATTTCTGTTTACTGAGAGTTTACTGTATTTTCAATGACTTATTGATCACATCGACATCCTCTGATGATGTGTCAGATGGCACATGGCATGATGGCACAGTGATGTTAGAATGACCCTTGATGTCCTTCGATCATCTGTGACCCATTGACGTAAGGATTACCTTTGGCAATAAGTTGCTAAGTGACAACGATGTATGAATGTATTTTGATAATACATGACACAACCGTGAAAATATGGCATTTATTGTCAGTGCTGACGAGGAAGGCAAGGTTTCATACTAATGCCGCTAGGTATTCGCTTCGTATTCACTTGAAACCTAAAATTTACTATTTGCTGAAGTCTATGCTCAGCAAGTTGTTTTCAATAATAATAATAATAATAATAATAATAATAATAATAATAATAATAATAATAATAATAATAATAATAATAATAATAATAATAATAATAATAATAATAATAAAATACTTCGGTTTTCACGTCCCTAAACCACAATATGACTATGCGGCATGCCATAGTAAAGGGCTCCGCTAATTTGCGATTTCAGTTGCCTTCGTTTCCAATCTTCACGCGGTCCGGTGACGAGGAGGTGACGGTGGTTCGCGAAGGCCTGGTGAGCGTCTCGGACGAGGAGTGCCGCCGGCTGCAGGCTTCCATCGCGTAATCTGGGACGACGTGCTCCGAATGAAGGAGAGGCCGCTTCTTCGGTTTGACTTGAGCTCGGCGCCCAGCTGTCCCGTTTTGGCTCCAGTTATCAAAGGTGAGCAGTGGTAGGCTGGAACCGTGAAGTTTGTTACGATTACCCGGAGGAAAAACTGGCACTGCGATACGTTGCACCCGCGAGAATGCTGGGATGTGTTGTATTTGGACCTCAAGTTTGCATCGTTCACGAAGAGCGGAGACACCTTGAAGACTCGAGAACGAGTTCTATCGAACATTGAAAAACTTGTGTGTGTGTGCAAGGTGACCAGGCAAGCCTGTGCCCCCTCGAGCCGGTGTTTTTTTTTTTCTGTGCAGTGCGGGTGTGTGCCCTTCCTCCAGCCTCTTGGGGTGCCACCACGCTACAGTTCTAGAACACGCTAACTACGCTAAGCGCGCCAGCTTTCTTAAAAAGAAAAAAAGAAAGAAAGAAAGGAAGTTTTTGCGATTGCAACGCCATTCTTCGGTTGTGGCACAAGCCTTAACTGCACTTCATCAACGTGCCACCGGATGACTCCACTTGAAGATCCTTGCTCCGTCTTATTGCACATTGAATTTGCCTCGCATACGTGGGGTTTTGCCGCAAGTAGAGCAAGCATTTCTGAATATTCGGTTGTGTCCCCGTCGTTCGATCTTAGTTTTCAATGCCATGCACATAGTTTTACCACACACGTATTGAGCAACACCTGAGGACATGCAGCTTCGAATTGTTAGGTTTTTTTTCTTATATGTAGACAACCGTGTTGTCACTATTGAAAGTATATTATTAACACCCTACGGTTAAGCTTTTGACTATCAGGATTTATACGATAAACTGCAATTTCACAAGAGCATTTTCAATATCCGAACAGCATTTTCAATGATGAGATTCATCAGTTGAATGAAGTGAATATCATCAGTGACAGCAACCGCGTGAAGTCTGCTTGCGTCAAAATTTAAGGTTTAACACTAACAAACGTAGGTGTTTTGTATTCAAGTGTTTGTCCTTTCACGCATGTGTTTGTGCAATCAAACTTTCGAGACACCTAAAATACATTTAGTGCGTTTGCATGCTTTCGTGTTGAAATGAAACTTCCTCTAAGATTTCACAGTATTAAGAAAAATAATATTGATAGGTCCTTCAATTTTCAGCAAGATGAAAGAGGACAAGCAGCTTGCCCAGCTGTCCCCTCTCCCAGAAAAAGTAGACTTGGGCAATTTCACTGCAGTGCAGTGTGGTTTACCAATGTTACATTGGTGCATTGCAGCCTTACTAATGGCATGAGAAAAGAGCAGGTGAAAAGGAAATTAATGGTTGGAAAATCAAGATTATAAGCAACAATGTAATGCATCTTCATTGAAAATAAATTAAGAGCACATTGGACAACCTATAATACAAGATTAAACAACAAATTTCGGATGATAGGGTGTTCATAAGAAATTTACTCCGATAAACGTCGAATTTCTACCCAAAAAAGTAAACTCCAGGAAACACCCTCTGAATTTCAAGATATATAAATTCAGAAAACACTGAGCCCTACTCATGATGTATGTTCAGCTGGCTTCCATGGTTGCTTTTCAGAAAGACATTGTGAGACAACGCGAATGAGCACGTCACATGGTCTCTCAATCATGGTAGAGCATGACTAATAAGAAGTTGCATCTATCATGAGAATAGATTTGTTAGTGCACAATGTTAATAAACAATTACTTGCACGTTTGTTATACTGATTAGGTACGGGTGTAATCTATCTTGCAGACGGGGACACGTCAATGATAGACTGGCCCTTTGTCGACATAGTCATCAACGGTATCAACAAGAATCGCGTGACAGGAACTGCATACAAGTTCAATCCCTGTTAATACGAAGGTGCCGTGGTGGTGCCCCGCTTCGCTCCTCTTCACTACCACCACAGTACGTTCTACGTGAAGAAGATCCGCACCGACCTCACCGTCAACAGCATTGACGGTAAGATCACTTTCCGCGATTACGTGACCGTCATCCACCACCTGCACGTCACCGACTCCACACAGCCAATCCTCGAGGTGGTCTTCACCGAGATGCGGCTCAACCTGCTGACACCGCGTTACCGCAACCGCAAGGGCGACGTCTTCCTCAAGAAGACTGCCACAAACCACCGAGTGGAGTTGCGTGTCCCAGAGCTCTGTGACGTTCACCCCGTCCCAGCAAGCATCTGGCGCAAGGCGGTGTGCCTTCCGACCATCGTGTACCGGTTGAACCAACTCCTCATCATGGAGGAACTGCGTGCTTCCATCGCCGCAGCGACAGGCATTGGAGTCGAGACTTTTCGAGGCTGCTGGCCCAGCGTGGACTTCCAGAGCGCCGTTTCCGGTAGCGCCACGATCAGCTTCGCGCCTGCTCCCGACAAGGTGGAGTTCGGCAACCTCCTTCGTGGACATGGTGACGTGGAGGAGATACGGATGCCCAGGTTATCGCGGTCATTTCAGTACCAGTTTAAGCTTAAAGGCAACCCCGGTCCGAGCCCGGGACTTCTGCTGGAAGCTGTGATGTCGGCAAAGGCGGCGGATGGCTTCGACCTCGAACGTCTCGAGGTTCTCGGGGACTCGTTCCTCAAGTTTGCAGTGACCATCGACATGGTACTGCCAGATCAGACTGGAGCAACGGTGCGGAGGACAACAATGGTGCAGGCGTGACAGCCTCTGACGACATCTTCATGGTGCTAAAAATGATATTTATTGTGATTTTGTATATTCAATTCGAATTCCTTATCTATATTTATGAATATTCGTAAATAATTTTATATCTATGTATGTTGTAATTTTATTAACAAACGAAATTTATCCAGTGTTATTTGTGAATTAACGTACTGATTTTGTAAGTGTTTTCTATGCAGTTAATAACATTTTTTATTTTATTTTCTTGCACGTTATTAAACATCACTTTTCGGCCGAATAAACAGGGGCGTCTTGAACCTACAGTTAGCTCTCTTGGTTGACTTCACTTCGTGACAGCATTGGCGCACATTTAAAAACAGTTTCAAACTACACTTATTAAACCAATTTTAACACTCTTCAACACATTCCTAATATTAATGAAATAAGAAAAAACGTCAGACCTGCGAGAAGCGCGCAGCACTATCACAGCAAAAGCTGGAATAGCGGCCTTTCAGTCTTCTAAACACTCTTTGGGTAACTGCTATAACTACACTTATTGGGCACCCAATATGCCATGGATAATCATAGCTTTTGTGTAGTAGGCCAGCATTCACTATTGTATCCTTTATCATTCTCCGTAGAATCGTGTTATTCGCTGCACAATTGCTGGAAATTTGGTGCAGTTTTTTTATCCAGTGGCTGATGACGACAAAGAATTATTCCTCAAGTGAGTATGCGCCACAGTCAATGGTTGATCAAGAACAATTAATGAAAGCGTGGTAGGTATGGTACTTAAACGGAATAAAAGATACAAGATGTAAGTAGTACAGGCTTACGCGCCTACATCCAGCCATGATGACGCTTCAGTTGAAAGCTTCTATGAAGAGGTGGAATCGGATATGAGTAAGTTAAAAACACAGTATACTAAAGTGATGGGCGACTTTAATGCAAAGCTAGGGAAGAAACAGGCTGGAGTCCAGGCAGTAGGAGATTATGGCATCGGTACTAGAAACGCCAGAGGAGAGCTACTAGTAGAATTCGCAGAACGCAATAGTTTACAGATTTTGAATACCTTCTACCGAAAACGAGAAAACGGCAAGTGGACATGGAGGAGCCCAAATGGCGAAAATAAGAACGAAATAGACTTTATAATGCGTGCACACCCAGGAATCGTGCAGGATGTGGAAGTAGTTGGCAAGGTACAATGCAGTGACCATAGAATGATACGGTCTCAAATTCGCCTAGACTTGAAGAAGGAACGACAGAAACTGATACGCAAGAAGCCAATCAATTAGCTAGCACTGAGAGGGAAAGTACAGAAATTCAGAGTGTCGCTGCAGAACAGGTATTCGGCTCTTAGTGAGGAAACCAACCTTAGCATAGATACAATGAATGATAATCTGACGAGTATCATTACGGAGTGTGCAGTGGAAGTTGGAGGCAGGCTAGTTAGACAGGACACTGGCAAGATTTACCAGGAAACGAAGAACCTAATTAAGAAGCGTCAATTCATGAAAGTGTCAAGTACAACAGACAAAATAGAACTGGCAGAGCTTTCGAAGTTGATTAATAGACGTAAGGTATGCGGTGTAAGAAGGTATAACATGGAGAGAATTGAACACGCTCTGAAAAACGGAGGAAGCTTCAAAGCAGTGAAGAGAAAACTTGGGATAGGCAAACGTTGGATGTATGCACTAAGGTACAAAGAAGGCAAAATAACTACCAATATGGAAAGGATAGTTAAAATAACGGAGGAGTTTTACAGAGATCTGTATAGTAGCCGAGACAACCATGACCTTAATACTATAAGAACTAGCAGTAACCCGGATGACACCCCACCAGTAATGATAGAAGAAGTCAGAAAAGCTTTGGAGAGCATGCAAAGAGGCAAAGCTGCTGGTGAGGATTAGGTAACATCAGATCTGCTGAAAGATGGAGGACAGATTGTGCTAGAAAAACTAGCTACCCTGTTTACGAGGTGTCTCCTGACGGGAAGAGTACCAGAGTCTTGGAAGAACGCTAACATTATCTTAATACATAAGAAAGGAGATGACAAGGACTTGAAGAATTACAGGCCGAACAGCTTGCTCTCTGTAGTATACAAGCTATTTACAAAGGTAATTGCTAACAGAGCGAAGAAAACATAAAAATTCAATCAACCAAAGGAACAAGCAGGATTTCGAACAGGCTACTCAACAATTGACCACGTTCATACTATCAATCAGGTAATGGAGAAATGCTCAGAGTATAACCAACCACTATACATAGCCTTCATAGATTACGAGAAGGCGTTTGATTCAGTAGAAATATCAGGCGTCATGCAGACACTGCGGATTGAGGGCGTAAATGAAGTACATATAAACATTCTGGAAGAAATCTACAGGGGATCAACTGCTACCATAGTGCTTCATAAAGAAAGCAACAGAATACCAATCAAGAAGGGTGTAAGGCAGGGGGACACAATCTCCCCAATGCTATTTACCGCGTGCTTACAGGAAGTTTTCAGAAGCCTAGAATGGGAACAGTTAGGGATAAGAGTTAATGAAGAATACCTTAGTAACCTGCGCTTTGCCGATGACATTGCATTGCTGAGTAACTCAGGGGACGAATTGCAACTCATGATTACGGAGTTAGACAAGGAGAGCAGAAAGGTGGGTCTTAAAGTTAATCTGCAGAAAACGAAAGTAATGTACAACAACCTCGGAAAGGAGCAGCGCTTCGAGATAGGTAATAGTGCACTTGAAGTTGTAAAAGACTATGTCTACTTAGGGCAGGAAATAACCGCAGAGCCGAACCACGACACTGAAGTAACTAAAAGAATAAGAATGGGGTGGAGCACATTCGGCAAGCACTCTCAAATTATGACAGGTAGATTGCCTCTATCCCTCAAGAGGAAGGTATATAACAGCTGTATCTTGCCAGTACTTAGCTACGGAGCAGAAACCTGGAGACTTACAAAGAGGGTTCAGCTTAAGTTGCGCCACAGTCAATGGTTGATCAAGAACAAGTTTTCTAATGGGTTGGAGAACAGGATGACCCACTCGTTATGCAATTCACATCGTCTGACGCCTGGTTATTCCTTTGATCTAAAACGCTTTGTTACTTATGTTAAAGCAATTTTTTTCCTACGTCCAGCCTGCCTAAAGTCAGTTGTGAAACAATGTCCAAGTACCCGCGTTACTTAGCAATAAAATACTGGGCTGACAAGCAGCTGATCCGGGTTGGAATCTCATTGTGTCCTGGGTGTTTCTTATATACCAACTTTTTTTCTTTTGATACTGCTTATAGACACCGGCGGATCCTGGTGCTGGTGTTTATGCAGACTCCTTCAACGACACCAGTACCTTCATGAGAATTATGGGAAGTTAGGCCATGGATCTGCTTTGAATAGATCGCGTTCTTGAAACTCACTAGGCTTCTTTGACTTGAAGTTATCATCTCCAGATTCCGGCGCCCTGTTCCCCATTAAATTTTTATTTACATGGAGCTGATCTGACACACTCTCCTCTTCGTTCGTTTTGTGAAGAATCACAAACTGTTGAATATTATTTTGTTTCTTGTGGTAACTATGCAGTAATTAAAAAAAGACTTCTAGCTATTCCGTTTGTGAAGCTAGGTTTAAATTTAACAACAGAAACTGTTTTGAGTTTTAGTGCCTCCATTTTGGAAAATAGCCACAGGGATGTATTCGATGCGGTGTGTAATTTTATTTAAGACTCTAAACAGTTTTCATCATAAGATCTACTAAAACAAATACTCAAAAAAGAAGTGGGTCGAGAAATAATTTTCGAACTTTGGATAAATCTGAAACATACATAATAAATTAATCAGGTGTAGAAACCGAGCTGTCTGGTCAGTTCCCAAAATCAAGTATAGTTATTATATTAGTGTCTATTTTCTTGTTGTCTTTATTCTCACTCTCTGAATTTTGGTTTTTTTAATATACTGTCTTTCTTCTATTTTTTTTCTTTTTTTACTTTTTATTGTAAGCAATAGTGCAATTATCGTCAATATGAGACTATATGTTTTCTTGGCCAATCCATCAGAGTTGGTATGAGCCATGGATTCTAGGCTACAAACAAACCAATGTGCTTTCTTCTTTGTCCTTGTCTTGACTTTTCACTGCTTGTCACATCTAAAAATATAAAAATAAATTCAAAGAAGTAGAGTGAGAGAGAGAGCGAAAAAAGTAGCACACATGTTGGAGGTGGTGTCTAGTCGCTAAAAGGTACATTCAGAAAAAAAATTAGGACAAAGGGGACAGACAAGTCGAGAAAGCAACAAGTGTTTGAACAAGCAATAAAGAAGGCACCAAATAATGTGAATATTTGTCCCAAGCTCTGTTTACTGTGCAGTTTTTAGTTTCACAATTTCACGCACAAGGACATGACCAGAAGCTCATATTGTGTTACGATGTCAAAACACTGTAGAAACAGAAAGTAGATTTTGAAATCACACTGTAATTACTTTTGCAGAGTGCACTCGATCTTTGCAGTACATTTTCTAGATCCTTGAAGGCTGGGCCTTTCATGATGCAAAAAAATGAAAATTTTGCTCTCAGTACCCCTTTATCATCCCAGGAGGTTTAAAAACAAGTGCGGGAGTGAATGAAGCTTAGGCAGTTGCAAAAGACAAATTATTTCTTTAATAGGGAACTGGGAAGACTGAAGTAATAAAATAAGAGTTAGAAATCAATACAGAACAGTGCTGTTTCTATGTATTGTGTGCAGTCTCTTATATACATATCGCCTGTTAGCAAATTGTACGATCCACTCAGCTGTAAACTTGTGACTGGGCTAGACTGCACGCGCTCGCTAGCTTCTTACGGTCTTCACATCAGGTGTATAGTACTGTCTGACCTTGCCTCTTTATAATTATTCCACAAATAATGCGATAATAAACAAGTGCTTGTGAACAGGCTCATGCTTAGCTTACTGATGTAAGCTAAGAGTAAAAAGAATGTGCTATAAACATGATCATTCTTGTTAATGGACGACAAGATTCAGAGCAATTTTCACCAAGTACACTTCTCTTTTTACTTCCACTTCATGTTACAAATTGGCATCACTTGTAGCCAGGTACATTTTCTTTATTTTCATTTATGCACCTTGAGGCATGTACGAGGTGTGTTCCTTAAGGGATCATTAAAGCCTTTTTGCTGCAAATTGCTCTTTTACTCTGTTTTTACTATGGTGGAGCTGCATCGCAATTATCAATTCCTGTCTTCATTATTGAAGGTGAAGATTATGACTGCATTCAGCTTCACGAATAAAAACAGATGCAAGTCTTTCGTTCACATAAATTGATCTTACAGATACAGCTTTCAACACTTGATATTTACATGCTCTCTGTGGCAGGTTGTGAAAATTCTGCCTGTTTCAATAAATTTTACCTGCATGTATGGTGTTAGTTCAAAAGTGTTTAGATTTGTTACCACAATTTTATTGAAAGCTGGCAACAAAGTTTTAATTTGAATACCGTAGTTGCTGCAGTAATTCGACATTCATTTGAAAAGTATTTCGAAGGCACTGGTCATTGCTGCATACAAGCTCACCACCGTTTTCATAATCATAGTATTATTTGGTGACAGTTCGTTAATACCTTTTTGTAAAAAAGAAACTGTTGTGTTCTGAGGGTTATTTTTAAAAAGGGTTTCCTTACTATTTAAAAACTATGAGAAGAGTAGTAGGTTGGTTAAAGCGTTCGATTTCGTTATACCTGTTACAATGAGTGTACAAATGCAGCGCCCCAACGTGGCGCTGATAGTTGTGTTGAGCTGTGCAAGCCTGGCACAGTAGTGGGGTGGCCGTTTTGGGAAATAATAAAACAGTTCATTCTGGGCTAAGGGCTCGAGATGTTCCCGGGTTCCGCGCGGGCTTGATGGCCTACTGTTCACGGTTGTCACTACCGCCTGGCCATCAGGTAATCTACACATGTAAGCACTGCCGACGAGGATGAAAGGAAGTTTCATATAAGTCTTCATTCCCGAAGCTCTCTGCCATCTGTTCACCATGCCAAGTTTCGGCAAACTCGAGCCATTCGAGGGGGGAGGAGACGACTGGCCCTGTTACGTGGACCGGCTCAAAGCATTTTTCCTGGCGAATGATGTCGCCCCAGACAAGCGTACTGCCGTGTTCATCATCTGCTGCGGGCAGACAACGTATGCTTTGCTCCGCAATTTGGTCAAGTCCGCCAAGCCCCTTGACAAGAATCAGGACGGGATTTTTCAAGTACTTGGAAGCCATTATTGTCCGAAACCCTCTGCCGTCGTGCAGTGTTTTTGTCTCAACTCGCGCGTTCGCGCGGAAGGGGAATCGGTCAGCAATTTTATCGCAGCACTAAAAAGCCTGTCCGAGCACTGCAGCTTCGGGGCTGAACTCGAAAACATGCTCCGCGACCGCGTCGTGTGTGGCATAAACAACGTGGATGTCCAAACAAGACTTCTGGAAAAACCGGACCTCACCTTCGACTATGCCGCGCAGACCGCCCTGGCAATGAAAGCAGCAAAAAGGGACGCAAGTGAGATGGCGCAAGCGAACACTAGCAGCGCTTTCTCGACTCACCGTGTCTCGTCAGGTTCTGAGGGCGTCAACTGCTACCGCTGTGGGAACGGACATCTTGCATCAAAATGCAAGCATGTGAAGACAATCTGCAATTACTGCCACAGACGAGGCCATTTGGCGAAGGTGTGCTATTCGCGACGAAGGGACAGCCAAGCCCAAAGCAACAGCCCCACCAAGGCACGTTCATTCTCGGCTTGCAGTTCACCGTCGTCGAGTAACCGTCATCGTGTTAATAAGGTACGCAAGCAGGACGCCGCTACCGCTTCATTTTGCGAAGTTTTTGAGATGTGGCAAGTCGACTACGCCACGCCGCCTCCGCCTTTCACCGTCACTGTTGACGTTTGCGGCAAGCCACTCCGCATGGAAGTGGACACGGGGCAAGTGTCTCTGTCATGGCCAAGCCTCGTCTTCCTAAACTTTTGCCTTCGGTTCCTGTGCCGCCGTCACAAGTGCTTCTGCGAAGCTATTCCGGGGAACTAAAAAAGGTTCAGGGCAAAGCTGACGTCAGTGTGAAGTTTCATGGCAGAGAGGCCGACCTACCTATTTTTCTGACCGGAGACGGATCGCCCACTCTTCTCGACGCAACTGGATGCGTGAGCTGGGCATTGGCATCTCCGATGTTGAAGTGAACATCCACGCACTTTCCGACGTCAAACACCTAGTCCAAGACTACGCCGAAGTGTTTGAAGAAGGCCTGGGTACATTCAAGGGTGCTAAAGCTTCTCTACATGTTCCTTCAGATGCTCCGCCTCGGTTCTTCAAGCCACTTCCACTGCCGTACGCCTTGACAGATGGAGTAACTCAAGAAATCCATAGACTAAGAAATGATTCCATTCTTGTTCCAGTCAAGACAGCAAAGTGGGCTTCCGGAGCCCTCCACTACGGCGTCTCTCATAATCATATAGTGGTTTTGGGACGTTAAACCCCACATATCAATCAATCAACAGCAAAGTGGGCTGCACCTATTGTTCCTGTGACCAAAAAGGATGGACGCATCAGAATCTGTGGAAACTTTGGTGTCACTATAAACCCAGTGGCAACAGTGGAGCAGTACCCCATTCCAAGGATCGAGGACCTGTGGACTGTGCTTGCTCGAGGTGAGAAATTCACTAAAATTGGATTTGCGAGATGTGTACCAGCAAGTTGTCCTTGACGGGGCCTCTAGGGAGTATGTCACAATTTCGACGCATATGGGGTTATTTCAGTACACGCGGTTGCCTTTTGGTGTCTCATCTGCTCCTGCCATATTTCAGCGCGAGATGGAGAACTTGTTCAGGGGACTTCCCCATGTAGCAGTCTATTTTGACGACATTCTTGTGACTGGTGCAAATAATGCTGAGCACCTTCGCAACCTTTGTGCTGTACTTAGCAAGCTTCAGGAATCGGACCTCAAGCTGAAACTAGAAAAATGTCATTTCTTCGTGCCGCAAGTTGAGTATCTCGGGCACATCATCAGCAAGGAATGCCTTTCCCCGAATGTTGACAAGGTAGCATCCATTCTGCATGCTCCTGTGCCTCAGGATGTCAGGGAACTTCAGAGCTTCTTGGGACTTGTACACTTCTACAGGCGCTTCTTACGCAATCTTTCGTCACTCCTTTGTCCACTGCACTTACTTCTTTGTGAAGGGAAGAAGTGGGAGTGGAGACATGAACAACAAGATGCATTCAATGCCTGCAAGCACTTGGTGACATCAGCTCCAGTTCTAGTGCATTTCAACCCTGCCAGGCCTGTTTGCCTCAGCTGTGACGCATCGCCTTATGGTAAAGGTGCAGTTCTAGCGCACAAAGTTGCTTATGGCAGGGAACATCCCATTGCTTTTGCCTCGAGGAGCTTGTCTAAAGCAGAACAAAACTACAGTCAACTCGACAAGGCGGCACTGGCTTTAGTGTTTGGTGTGGATCGGTTCCACCAGTACTTGTGGGCACGCACTGACCACAAGCCACTTCTTGGTCTTCTGGGTGCCAACAAGCCCATTCCCGTGCAAGCTTAATCTCGAGTGGTCAGGTGGGCTCTGAAGCTGTCTGCTTACAAGTACAAACTTGTATACAAGTCTGGCAAAGAGCTCGCCCACGCTGATGCTCTTAGTAGACTGCCTCTCCCAACTGACGCTACTGCATTACCACGACCTGCTGAAATTTTCTTGCTAGAAGAGGCATATCCGAGACTCCTTTCACCAGGTGTTGTGGCCCAAGCCACCCGAAATGACCCACTTCTGGGCCATGTTGTTCTTGCAGTTCTGAAAGGAGAAAGCCTTCCGGTAGGACCAGAGTGGAACCCTTTCAATACCAGAAGCTCAGAACTCAGTCTCCATGAGGATTGCCTACTCTTGGGATCAAGAGTAGTGATCCCAAAGTCATTGCAGACCCAAGTTCTTGGTGTTCTTCATGCCAGCCACCCGGGTATCGAGAAGAGCAAGATGATTGCCAGGAGCCATGTTTGGTGGCCAGGCATTGACAATGATATTGCCAACAGCGTGAAGAGCTGCGCTACGTGCCAGACTTAACATCGAGCTGCACAGCCGGTTCAGCAGACGCCGTGGCTATTTCCACAGCGACCCTGGTCAAGGCTTCACATTAATTTGGGGAGACCATTTCTAGGTCACACATTCTTGGTTATTGTGGATGTGTTCTCAAAGTGGAAAGAAGTATTTCCTGTGTCTTCTACATCTGCAAAAGCTACCGTTTCTACATTGAGAATTGCATTTGCTCAGCATGGCATGTCTGATGTCATAGTTTCAGACAACGGTCCTGCCTTCACCAGTGCCCAGTACCTTGAGTTCTTAACTCGAAATGGAATGCGCCGCATGCTTTTACCGCCGTATCACCCTGCCTCAAATGGTGCAGCTGAAAGGGTTGTACAAACTGTGAAGAACAAACTCGAGAAGTCTGGTTCTGGGAACTTCCAAACGCAGATCTCCAGGTTTCTGTTCCACTATAGGACCACACCACATGAAGTGACAGGTCGGCCACTGTGTAAACTCTTGACAGGAAGAATGTTCAAGACTCCGTTGATGTCCTTAGGTCAAGCCTGCAGGCATCTGTATTCCTAAAACAACTCAAGCAGAAGTTGTATGCTGACAGAGGGTCCCGGCAGGCTCCATCACTGCAGCCAGGTGATGATGTGCACGCGCGAACCTTTCGCAGGGGCACACCCTGGGTGCCTGCCAGTGTCGTGGACGTCACTCCATCATCAGCCAGTGTCCGTATTGAAGATGGCACCTTGGGAAACCGACACAGCGACCACTTGCGCCTTGTGCAGACAGAAACATTGGCCTCTCCTGAAACTGCTAACGCTGCAGCTCCACCAAAGTTGGTGCCGCCGCTTCATCATGCGCCAGCTATTCCAGAAGTGCGTCATCAGGAACAGGTACCTGGAACTAGCTTCCCTGGAGTAGCTGTGCCACAGAGAGTGACGGGACTGCGCTCAACAGGGGTGTGCATGTGAAAAGTGGCTCTGTCGTGCCTACGCCTAGCATGCCGAAGTTGCGACGTGGCACAAGAACTAGGAAACAGGTGAATAGGTACTCCCCGTAGTATTCCTCCTAAGAGGGGATGAGTGTTACAATGTTGGTTCAAATGCAGCGCCCCCACGCGGCGCTGATAGTTGCGTTGAGCTGTGCAAGCCTGGCACAGCAGCGGGGTGGCCGTTTTGGGAAATAATAAAACAGTTCGTTCTGGGCTAAGGGATCGAGATGTTCTCGTGTTCTTCGCGGGCCTGATGGCCTACTGTTCACGGTTGTCACTACCGCCTGGCCATCAGTTAATCAACACAAGTAACATTACCGCTGTTAGATTCGTATTGAATTTGCTTCCGAAATTCACTTCTCGCAAACCACTTGCTTGCACGCGTATTGTAATATGGCAGTTCGCATGATGTCAACGCTTCACTGTTCTACAGGCGTCATCGCGGTGAAGTGAGGCAAAAAAATAAAAAAAAGAACGCCGGCTGAAGCGGGCTTTTTATATATGCACGGCATACAA
The DNA here is from genome assembly GCA_013436015.1 of Rhipicephalus annulatus. NCBI lineage: Eukaryota > Metazoa > Arthropoda > Arachnida > Ixodida > Ixodidae > Rhipicephalus > Rhipicephalus annulatus. The sequence continues at coordinate 44,976 of WOVY01004507.1, forward strand.
GTAAATTTCGAAGTGTATATGGCCTAGAAGAGATATGCTGTCCCCGGCGTCTTTCACTTCTGATAGTAACGCGGCCTCTTGCTTCTTATGCGAATAGAATTGCGTTGCGCGTTTATGGAGTGACACTACAACGATGTTCATCTGCAGGTCTATTGAGACACAGCTTTATACATATATTCGTACTTCACATTTCACATCGGTGGCATTTACTAGCAGTAGCCTATGATATATATTCGGCCGCGATATCACCGGACCGAGTGAGTCGAAAAAAAAGTCTGCCGAGTTGGACGCACGCTGGATGCCCGATACGGCAGCCTATATTCGGCGGAACATCACTGAACCGCCTGCTCCACCAGCTCGTCTGGCGTCGAATCCGGCACATCATACCGCGTGTCCCGCACCTAATGCACAATTGTCGCGGCAAAGGGACCGAAGTTGCGAGTGTTATCGTTTTATGGGACAACCGAAAAACGAAATGGGAGTGTGTCATTAGTCAAGCTGACGTCGACATCTGTTTTCTTCGTGACTGGAAGGTACGTGTGTCCGTAGTATGCATATTTGTAATTTGTTCCGGTGTAAATCCTGATCACCAAGGAGCGATCGGATGAGGAGCCCTGCCACATCTTTTGCGGCTTCATTCTCTTTAAGAGGCCGTGGGTTTGAAGGCCACGGTCTCTGGCCCTGAGCTACTTGACTTGATTCGGCGAATCTCAAAACAAGGAGACAATAGTCACTCAAAGCGGAAGAACACAACAAGCTAAAGAGCATGCTAGGAACAACTGAGGGCGAGACATGAAAATGGTCTATCCTTCATCGGCTCCCTCTCCCCGTCCAAGTCATTCCTGCCTAGAGGGGTGCGAAGGAACAGCCAAGCATCGACTTGTCCCAGCTCGCTAACAAGCTCCCGTAACTCTATATAGCTCACCGTTTTCATCACTAAATTTTGGAAATCCTCTGAGGGAAACACAATCCGCCTGTTTTGTTGTGCACGATAATAAAAATGAAAAGGCAAGCAGTGCACGCGCAAACAGACACCGGACAAAGGCGACGACGAGGAACATTGGCACGAGGGCGTACGTCACAACATAATAATAAAGGGGACCAATCAAGAGTTACCACGAAGATTTCAGGGGCCAATGACTTGTAAACACGGTATACCAGAAAGCCCCAATGGGATGCCGACGAGTCCACCCGAGGAGTGCCAGGCAGTTGTCAAGGTGGTGGTAGTTCGGCGACAAGCAGTGTGGAGGCAGTTCGGCAGAGTCACGGTCTTAGTTTGCACCGTCGATTTCCTGGCAGGGGTCAAGAGACTGAGCAGCCTGCTTTGTTTGGCCTCAATCTTCGACGCTCCACGGAGCCAGCGGGGAGCTACCGCAGCCACCAGGTTCACTGTCCGAGTGCTTGGCGGTGGCCCCTGGTCCCCACGACCGAGGAGAAGACACCCTGACTTCGTCGGTCCTGTCTTCGGCATCTGCCCGCTCCATCGTGCCTAAATCATAGCGTCGCTCTTCGCCGAGTTCGTCCGACGACGTCCTTCCCGTACTGGTTTCTGCTCTTCGTAGACCTGCCCGAGTACTGCGCACCTGGTAAGACTGGTTTTCTTAGAGTTTAACTAGAATTTTGTTGTTTTTTGTGCAGTGCCTATTCTCTTTTCTGCTCTCCGTAGACATGCACACCGCCTCAGCAGTAGTACTGCTTGGTGAGACTGTTTCTCTTACAATGTGTGCAGTGTCTGTTCTCTCGGCAAAACCGGATATTAAAAAAATTCTCCTGGCAGTCGCTACCCGTTGACTTTCATATGTCACTTGACTATCTGCCGCGAAGGGGTTGGGGTGGAGACTGCTGCTGCGGGGACAAACTGGACAGACGTCGTCTAGCGTGCGTTGGGTTAGGTTAGGTTTTTCTCGGTTGCCGGAAGAATAATACAAAAAAAATTGCCACGTGACATAGAGCCAATGGGAGGCGACTGCCGGGTATTTCGAACAATTATTCCGGTTGCCGGGAGAATACACATGCCCTTGTTTTTGCGTTTGCTTAGAGCTCTGTACAATAGGCTGTAAAATACTTTATTTCTATTAGAGCGTGTCATGTGTTTTATGCTCGCGTGTTGTTTTCATATAGTAAAAAAAGATTCTGCTTCACCGTCTTCTTTACGGGTGCTGTGGTCAAAAAAACGACGGAGTTCGACTAATCCAAAATTTCCGAAGAACCCCATCCCAACCTGTTTTTACGCAGCATCATACACTAGTTATAGACTAGTTCTAGTGCGTTCGAGAAGCGTTCCGTCGCGATCTAATTTGATTAACTCGTCCGTAGCTCTCAACAACGCTGGCATTCTTTCCGCCAACGAATGTCGCGTCGTCTGCTCAATTACGAACGGCGCCGCTTCAGGTTAGAAAGTGTTGCTGCGAGAGGCTCTAGTAACTGTACCGAGTCGACCGTTTAAAAAGGAGGAAATGGAAGAATTGGGCAGCGCCTATGTGGCTCACGTTTGAAGCATAAGCGTATATATATATATATATATATATATATATATATATATATATATATATATATATATATATATATATATATATATATATATATATATATATATATTGAGTGCGACAAGCGAATGACTCTTTATTCTCTTTGATATTATCATCACCTGTACATCTTCATCTGAAAATATCATCACCAGCATGATTTAGCTCAAGCCTGGCTTAATAAACCGGTCCTCACAAGTGGTGGACTGTGCTTTTCGTTAGCTCTGCTCGGGTCGTCGCATACAATCCCCTGCCATGGCGGCCCAAGAAAACCCTGGCCCATCCAACGTCGCTCTCTTACTGCAGCCACCGCCACCCGCTCCGCCCAACAACACTCGCCTGCGTGATCCACCTGTGACACATTTTCCGGTCTCCGAGGCGATGATGTCGAAGACTGGATCAAGAACTACGACCTCGTCAGCGATTTGAACAGGTGGGACAATCTACATAAGTTGCGCAGCGTCCCATTTTACTTGTCCGACGTTGCGAAAACTTGGTTCTGGAACCACCACCCGGATCTTCCCGACTGGGACACTTTCGAGCAGCAAATCCGTCAGATATTTGGTGCCCCTGCAGTTCGCACTGAGGCAGCAAAGAAGAAACTCGCTGAACGCACGCAGCTGCCGGGCGAATCTTACACCTCTTATATTGAGGATGTCCTTGCACTGTGCAAGCGCGTGAACACCGGCATGTCTCAGAACGACCAAATACGCCACATTATTAAAGGCATTAACACCGTCGCCTTTAACGCCCTCGCCATGCAAAATCCTGCCACCACCCAGGACGTGATAACCATCTGTCAGCGACTTGACAAGCTTCAGTCTCTTAGCATTTGCTACGATGCCACCGACGTTCGTTTGCCTGCACCCCTCGACTTGCGTGCGCTTATTCGCGACATCGTTCGTGAAGAGCTTCACGGGCGCTGCTCTTCCTGTGCTGCGGAAGTTACTTTCCCTTCTGAAAAAGATAGCTTGCGAGACCTGATTAAACAAGAGATCGCCTCCGCATCGCGTGCGACGTGTTCCAACAGTCCCTGCGTGCGCCAGACGCGCACGTACGCCGAAGTTGCCGCGCTCTCTGCCGCACCCACTGTTTCTGTGCCTACAACAGCAGACCATACGCCTGTGGCTTCGTTATCACCGCCAGTGCGTGCACCACCTTACTACGCACCTCAGCGCCCACCTCAACCGATCTGTTACTACTGCGGCTATCGAGGACATATCGCTCGGTTTTGTCGAGGGCGCCAACAAGACGAGCAACGCGGCTACGCTCCCGAAGAACATAGAAGCTTCCGTCCGACCATGAACTACCTACGACCACTCTTCCGATCGTCCTATTACCGTTCACCGTCACCTACTTACCATACGGACATTCCTGGGAATTCCCGTACGTCTCGCCGCAGGTCGCTTTCGCCAGGTCACCGTTCAGTGTCGCCTCTACGGCCCGCCTCCCATTCCACGAACGCCCATGCAGAAAACTCCCAATGCAGTTTTAGGAGGGGAAACTGCATCCTTTGGACAGCTAACAATTCCTCCAGAGCGGCCATCGAATTTGATAGTAGTGTTTGTAGAAGGTGTACGTGTTGAGGCTCTTGTAGACACTGGCGCTGCCGTTTCGATTATTCGTGCTGAATTTTGTTCCCGCCTACGAAAAGTCACCACACCTTATCGCGGCCCACCTCTACGTGCGGCGACCAACGCTCTCATTCGTCCACTTGCACAGTTTACCGTCCGTGTCTGCATAGAAGGCATTCGTCATCACATTGTTTTCGCGGTATTTCGTGAGTGCACCCACGCTCTCATTCTTGGGTGGGATTCCTTGTCTTCTGCGTCCGCTTTCATATCATGTGATCAGCGCCTCCTGCATCTAAATGCCACTGACTCTTCTCCGCTTGAACACGATGGACGCACCCACCTTGTCACCAAGTCAGATTATGTACTTCGGCCATACATCGAAGATATTATAAGTGTTAATTGCACCGACATTGTGGATGGCAACACACTAATTCTCCCTTACGGTCATACCCTACGTAGGGGCATTGTGATCACACCAGGGCTTATTCGCTTCTTCAATGGGTCTACGTACCTAACCACCATAAATCAAACGCCCGAGTGTGTACTGCTCCCATGTGGCTCAACAGTATCTTGCGTGGTCGAATGTGAGCCTGTTGCGATTGTTACTCTTCCGAACAACAACCACAACGATGTTCCGAAGTCACAATCACTGCCATTCAATGCCTCTGCCACACCTGTGTCCGCCACAATAAGCAATGACTTAACACCTGATCAAACTGAAGATTTGCTCGCCCTGTTAAATAGACACCGTTCTCTATTTGACGTGAACTCGCCCGCCCTCAGCATGACTACCACCGCAACTCACAGGATCCAGACTGACGGCTCTCGTATTGTACATCGGCGTCCATATCGCGTGTCTCAGGCAGAACGTAAGATCATCGAGGAAAACGTCTCAGACATGCTACGACGCAACATCATACGTCCTTCCTCGAGTCCCTGGTCATCCCCAGTTGTTCTCGTTCAAAAGAAAGATGGGACAGTGCGTTTCTGCGTCGATTACCGTGCGCTAAACAAAATAACGCGCAAGGATGTTTATCCCCGCCCTCGGATAGACGATGCACTGGATTCATTACAGGGCTCAGAGTATTTTTCTAGCCTCGACCTTAGGTCAGGCTACTGGCAGATACCAATGTCGGAGTCTGATAAACAGAAGACCGCATTTTCAACGCCAGATGGGTTGTACGCGTTCAATGTGATGCCTTTTGGACTCTGTAATGCGCCCGCCACCTTCGAACGCATGATAGACGGCGTATTGCGTGCTTTGAAATGAAAAACATGTCTGTGCTATCTCGATGACATAGCAGTGTTTTCATCCACGTTCTCGCAGCATCTACAACGTCTTAATGAAGTCCTCACATGCCTTGCAAAAGCCGGTCTACAGCTTAACACCAAGAAATGTACCTTTGCTAGCAAGACAATCAAAGTTCTCGGCCACCTTTTCAGCAAAGAAGGAATTCGGCCCGACCCCGAGAAGCTTGCCGCTGTCCTCGATTTTCCTCGTCCACTACGTCAAAAGGACCTGCGCAGCCTTCTTGGGTTATCTTCTTACTTCCGGCGCTTCATACGTGGTTTCGCGGAACTTGCGTCTCCGCTCCATCAACTCCTCGCAAAGAACGTCCCCTTCATTTGGTCCGAAGACTGCGAAAGCGTTTTCACGGCATTGAAGCAAGCCCTCACGTCGGATCCGGTACTGTGCCACTTCGATTCCACCGCACCCACCATCCTTCACACCAACGCAAGTAGTCATGGTCTTGGTGCGGTACTCTTGCAGCGTGACAAAAACTCACGCGAACGCGTCGTTGCTTACGCAAATCGTGCTCTTATCGCTCCAGAGAAGAACTACACTATCACCGAGCAGGAGTACCTTGCTGTTTTTTGGGCAGTGCAAAGATTCCGACCATATCTTCACGGCCGTCATTTTACCGTCGTGACCGACCATAACGCCCTATGCTGGCTTTCATCGCTGAAAAACTTATCGGGTCGCCTCGGTCGCTGGGCGCTTCGTTTGCAGGAGTATGATTTCGATGTCGCCTACAGATCTGGGAAGAAGCATCAAGATGCAGATGCTCTATCGCGCTGTCCTTTGCCCAGCGAAAGCCACTCACCATCGATACTCCAAAACGACAGCACCTGTCCAATCGCAGCGCTAAGTTCATCACCTGCCACCCTATCCGTCCTTGTTTCACAACAACGTGTCGACCCATACTGCCGCACCATTGTTGACCGCTTGACCGGCTCCACTACTCTTCCAAACGCCAGACTCCGTCGACAACTTAAACAATTTAAGCTTGTCGGTGATGCTTTATGTCGCTACATTTACCACATCGATAACAACAAGTGGGTACCCGTCATCCCACGTTCTCTGCAACGTGAAGTTCTCGAAGCCTTTCACGATGATCCAACCGCCGCTTATCTAGGCTATCAAAAGACTTACGACAAAATACGAACTCGTTGTTTTTGGCCTGGCCTCTCTTCAACCGTCACTAAGTACGTCGCCTCCTGTGTCCATTGCCAACGGCGAAAACGACCAACAACTGCTACGGCTGGCTTAATGCAACCTCTTCCTAGTCCCGCCTCGCCTTTTGAAGTCGTTGGAATCGACTTGTATGGCCCTCTTCCTATATCATCCAACTGGAATCGCTGGATTGTCAAGGCCGTCGACCAGCTTACCCACTACGCAGAAACAGCTTCTATACCATCTAGGACTGCCACTGAGATCGCCGATTTCTTTCTTCGCCACATCTTTTTGCGTCATGGAGCTCCACGCATTCTCCTCAGTGATCGTGGGAAAGTCTTCCTATCTTCTATTGTCGAGCAAGTTTTGCGTGCCTCGAACACTGTTCACAAGACCACTTCTAGCTACCACCCGCAGACCAACAAATTGACTGAACGGTTTCATCGGACCCTATCGGACATGATCGCCGTGTACATTCACCCCAACCACACGAACTGGGATGCAATTCTACCCTTCGTGACATTTGCCTATAATACGGCTGCTCAACGCACTACCGGCTTTTCTCCATTTTTTTCTCGTCCATGGTCGCTCGCCGAGTTTCGCTCTGGATGTCTCTTTCCTTTCGGCCCCTGCACCCTCGACGGCTCCTTTCTCTGAAGAATTCCTATCTCGTCTCGCACACTGCCATCACCAGGCCCGTGTTAACACCAGCCTCTCTCAAGACACTCGAAAATCTCGCTACGACTCGTCTCGCCGTGTTGGGAGTTTTTCCCCTGGTGACGAAGTTTCTCTATGGACTCCACTACGCGTCCCCGGCCTATATGCGACAAATTCATCAGTTGCTCCATTGGACCATACACGGTGGTTGAACAGACATCTCCTGTCAATTACCGCGTTTTTCCTCTTAGCGCTAGTCCTGATCATCATTGCCGAGGAACAGAGATAGTGCACGTATCTCGTTTAAAGCCTTATGCGCAACGCATTTCATAATACTGTCAAGCGACCAGGTGGCCGCTTTCACCGCGCGGGGAATTAGTGTGAGCGCGACAAGCGAATGACTCTTTACTCTCTTTGATATCATCATCACCTGTACATCTTCTTCATCTGAAAATATCATCACCAGCGTGATTTAGCTCAAGCCTGGCTTAATAAATCGGCTCCTCGCAATATATATATATATATATATATATATATATATATATATATATATATTTCCCCAGTTCCAACCACGTTAGTCTACCAGCCATTAGGGGACAAAATTTTGTGACTGCGGCCTCATAAACGGGACATCTTTGAGACCCCTAATTACAGTGTACTACCCTAATGTAGACTAGCGGAAGGGGCGTAGAAATCTTTCAACCACGTTCATACCGCGGCATGGTGTATTTGAGCATGTTATTTTTAATGGCGGTTGCGATAACCTATTTTAATAGTTAGCGGCCCCAAAAAGAGATCTCTTAATCTTCGTAGCCGAACAAGGCAATCTATTGAGCGTGAGTCGGGAAATGTCAGCCTCAATAAGCCTTTTTGGTGATCCTCTCATTCATTGGCAGTTTTTTGTTTTTAAGGGCGTCCAATGTTCTGGTGGAACGTTTTGTACATTTGTCCATTTGATCATATAACATTCCTTAGGGCACTAATTGAGTTAAGATTACATCACCTAAAATCACACTGAAGTGATTGAGTGTGATTACGTTGTTAAGCGGTCGCAACTTTGCGCCTTTTTATAATGTTTATTACCACACGCAATCATGTTTTTTTTCGTTATTTGCAAAGTTCTTATTGGCATGTGGCATGATCAGTCACATCGACAAGTACATCAACGCGAACGTCGGCCAGCATGGCGGCCAGTTATCAGAAGTCCAGTTACACCCTTTCTAGAACACTGCAGTACCATGGTAGTGTGGTAGTACTGTGAATATATCAGAAACGCGTCATAGCAGTACGGAGGTGTTCTCTGGGAATGGCAGGGAAGTCTTCTAAGGGGAGGTGACTCATGTAGTTGAGTGTACATGACAACATCGTTCCCGGCACTTGCGGAACAGACATCTGGGCACCGATGAGCTGTACAACTAAGTGAGTCCTGAAGAAACTAGCTTTTTGGTGGTCATCCATATGAAAAGAAAACAGCGTTTCCAGTGTCTCACAGTGCTTTTCAGCGTGCTGGGTGAGACAGTACTCTGGGACACCTTGTACAGCGTTTCCTGTCTCACCTGTCTCACACGACGCATAAGCTCTGTGCCTCCCTGCCCCCCGAAAACAAATCCTGGCGCCACCTATGACCCACCCACTCGACAGATGATTGCTTTAGCGTACTCGCACATCCGTCGCCTAACTAAAGCTATATAAGTGCAGCACATGATTATAGTAACATTGTATTCGGTAATTTTCACGCTCGATATCTCGCAATTCAATATGAAGTCTTACAGAAAGTGCACCGATCGTGATGTTCCCAGTGTTCGGAGTGTGACCCAATAGGTTTCAGCCTACTAGGTGGCATTGGCCATGTGTACTTAGTAGTGACTCAGTGACTCCAGGCGGGCTTACTGCTTTGGGACACCTTGTAGAGCGTTTCCTAAGCCCGCCTGGAGTCACTGAGACACTACAAAGTGCACATGGCCAATGCCACCTAGTAGGCTGAAACCTATTGGGTCACACTCCGAACACTGGAAACATCACGATCGGTGCACTTTCTGTAAGACTTCATATTGAATTGCGAGATATCGAGCGTGAAAATTACCGAATACAATGTTACTATAATCATGTGCTGCACTTATATAGCTTTAGTTAGGCGACGGATGTGCGAGTACGCTAAAGCAATCATCTGTTGAGTGGGTGGGTAATAGGTGGCGCCAGGATTTGTTTTCGGGGGGCAGGGAGGCACAGAGCTTATGCGTCGTGTTTTGAATATGCTTGCTCTTTAGAGGCGGGGGGGGGGAGAGCTAAATGGGGACAGGCTAAAATTAGCTGAGGGAGGTTCTTCAGCCTACTCGTGCCCCCTATGGTGCGGGGGCGCTTTACTAGAAGTGTGATCGAGTTTCGTCAATGGATTTGATAAACCGCATCCACATAACTGATAACTCGCAACACAGTGTGGCAGTAGCATCAGTCTCATAATCGAAAAAGATCAATGCAGTTGTCGCGGGATCGAATCGCGGTGGCGGCGGCTTTATTTTTGATGGAGGCGAAATTGCTATAGTCCCGTGTGCTCAGATTTGGATGCACGGTAAAGAACCCCAGGTAAATGAAATATCCGGAGCCCTCCACTACAGCATCTCTCATAATCACATAATAGTTTTGTGATGTGAAATCCCTAATATCAATCAATCAAGATCAACTCAGTCTTCTAGCAGTTGGTCGTTCTGGATCGTACCACAGAAAGCCGCACGAGCTGTCTAGCAGTTAGATGCTTCAATGTCAAAATAAGTGTTTTAAAATGTGAAGCATTTCTAGACGAACTTCAGCGACTTTGAATCTATCTATTTCTAGATAGATAGATAAAACTAGTTAGCTAATGGAAATCGGCTAGCTAATTACCACCAACTGTAACGCCAATAGTACTGCCAGCAATAGTTCGCTAAGAACAATGATGGTGCAGGCACGGCGGCCCGTGGCAATACGGCTCGTGGCAAGAGAAGTCGAGCAGTTGCAGGAAGGAGGAGCGCAGTTCAAGCTTAAGGTTGGTCGCCACCTACGAAAACCCAATTTTCTAAAAAAAGAGTTTTTCGGAAAAAACATTGTCGCAATCTTTGACTATTCAGAAATATTTAGGACAAAGAATGATGAAATTTTGTTGAGCAGTTTGAAAGTATTGATCATTTTTCCAGTTCCATCTTGGATGTACTTGAAATCGAAACGGGAGGTTTCTGATTGTACAATGCCTGCAATATCGTCATTAGTGTTTTTTAGGCATATCAAGTAGTGCTATGTTGACTAGGTAAATTCTTAACCTATTCTTAACCTTGTACGACATGATGTCAATTTATTTGGAAATATCTACTACACGTATACGGCACTCTGTTGTTGGATTTGCACTCCTTTTTGCTCTGCTATCTGTGCTTTTTGGTGCACTACCCTCCACCTCTTCGACTTAGTTATGGCCTTTAGGAAAGAGAGTGATAGCATTTACCAAAATATGGTAAAGTATAGGACAAAAGAGTCGACACAAATAAGAAGGACTGAATATGTTTCACCACAGCGAATGCTGCCCCTCGGAGATCCACACTGTGACGTACATCTCGTAGGCCAAGCATTGGCACTTCAATTAGTTTTAATGCTGCTAGCCTAATATACCAGGATGGTTGGTACGCATTCTTTGCATCAAACAATTCCGCGCTTCTTTCCTATGTCTCACTAATTATCCTTTCATGCACTGGGACGAAATGTCGCTGATCGCGGAATTGACGTAGGGGACACCTTTTCGATCTGTCTAAACCACTCGTGATGACAGGCTACGCCTTCCCCTCCCTGGAAGGAGATGGGTGGCGAGGGCACGTGAAAATTTGAAACAGACTGAAAGCTATGTTGCAGCCCCTGTTACTTCTTTAATATAGCATGTATTTGCAAAATTCTTGCAGTATCATGTTCGTGAAGCAAAAGTGCACATATTTTTCTTCATAAGAGTCTTCGGATCTTAGGGTTGTTTACTGGCCCTATAAGTGTCCTGTTAATACAGTAACACTCTTCTGTTACTACAGAAGGGGCCACAATAATTCGTTTGTCATATCAGGAGTTTGTCTCGTCAGAGCTCCCCCCAAAACCAAATGCTAACATGCCAAGTATGTCCAAATATGTTACTTCAAAACATTGAATGAAGTATACTTACAATGGCGATGAAAGGAACAAAAAAAAACATTTGGCTCAGCTTGATAAAAACTATGCTTTCAAGTAGAGTATTTAGACCAATTGAACAAGAACTCGATTTTGACAATTTAGGAAAGATAAAAAGGGAGAGCCAAGCACAAATTTCCTTCAAAGATTGGAAAATTTATTCTAGTTTTTCACTTTCTGAGAGGCTATTTTACTGGCTTTGCTTTCTCATTTGGATATGCCTTCATTGCATACTATTACCTTGACAAAGCCAATATATGCTCAGTTGCTTATGAAAGTCATCAAGCTTTTCTTTGAGCTTTGAATTTTCTCATTTTTGATCCGCAGTAACTTTTCCTGAATGACATTCAGCTGAAGATCTCGGTTTACGCTACTCACGATTTCAAGCCTCGGGCACACAAATGACACGGCATATCTTAAGCCGATCAACGTTTTGCGTAGGTAAGCGCATGAAGCATGTCATTCAGACGTGGATCAATAGGTACATGAAAGACAATGGTATGTATCCCCACACCATGATCAGTTTTTGACCCTGACTATCGGCTTGGGACGTGATGCTACAGCTCAAGGACCAATTTATTGACAAGCTTATGCCAGAAGCAAAAGTTATCGTGGGGTTAGATGTGGCAAAGGCATTTGACAACGTGAGGCATGTGTCGATCTTGGAGAACTTGAGCTCCCTGAACGTCGGAAAGAGAGTTTGACAACGTCAGACTTCCTTTCGAACAGGACAGCAACTTTAAAAATCGGGGAACAATCAGTCGAGTATATAAAATATTCAACCAGGGGACACCTTAGGGCTCAGTGTTATCACCTACACTTTTCAACATTGTGATGTTGAAACTGCCTGAAAAGATATGGAGAATTTAAATCACATTATTTACATGGATGATTTAATATATGGATCAACAAGGGCAGTGGCATCCGAATTGAAGGGTCTGTGCAAATCATCATATTGTAACAGCGAGCTGTGATAAGATGGTTTTATTTACAGGAGGTGAACGATGGTCGTTTGCGGCAGCACACTGCGATCGTGCCAAGACTCTTCGTTTTCCTCTACTTCTCTTCTCTACCTTTTTCTAGTCTGTTACATTCCCCCGCAAGGAGACTAAGCCCGTAGGGCGAGTTATGATGAACAAGGAGGGTAGAAAGGTTTTAGGCGAGCAACGTGAGTGAGCTGCGTTCTGCTCGATCGTCGACCATTGGACAAAAGGCGAGCTATTACGTAATTGAGCTGGCTTAGACGCTGCAAAACTACAAATGGGCCTGAATATCCTGACAGAAGCTTTTGACACAATCCACGCTTGCGTTGCGGTGTCCAAAGTAACACCAAGTCACCTTTTTTAAATAAAACCGGTTCGTGACGGTCGTCGTATCGTTCCTTCAAACGACGTTGAGAGGCCAAAGTACGAAGACGAGCGATTCGACGGGCTTCTTCCGCGAGGCACACCGTGTTTGATACAGTGTCGTCATTGTGAAGAATGAAGGGTAAGAAAGTGTCTAGAGGGCTTAGTGGCAACCTGGCGTACAACAGATAAACTGGGCTGAAGTTCGTTGTTTCATGTTTTGCCGTGTTGTACGCGTACGTGATAAAAGGCAGCACTTCATCCCAGTTCTTGTGGTTGAAAGAAACGTACATGGCAAGCATGTTGGTCAGCGTTCTGTTCCTCCGTTCAACGAGGCCATTCGTTTGTGGGTGATACGGTGTGGAATGACGGAACTGTGTCGTGCACATGCGTAGTAATTATTCAACGGCATCGGCAGTGAACTGGCGGCCACGGTCGCTGATAATAACACGCGGTGGGCCATGGCGAAGGACCATGGAGTGAAGCAAGAAGTCCGCCACGGATGCAGCAGTAGTAGAGGGAATAGCTGCAGTTTCGGCATACAGCGTAAGATGATCTACGCAGAAGATTATCCAACGCTTCTTATTGTTAGATAACGGAAATGGGCCCATAATGTCAATTCCCACTTGTTCAAAAGGTGTGCTGGGTGGTGTTAACGGCTGAAGAGGACCTGGTGTAGCGGTGGCCGGGCGCTTGTGACGTTGGCACGTCTCGCAGCTAGTGACGTAACGCTTCGTCGTTTCGTACATCTTGGGCCAGTAAAAGCGTTCCTGCGTGCGGTTCAGCGTTCTAATGAAGCCGAAGTGACCGGACGTTGCATCGTCATGCATGGCACGTAGAACATCGGAGCGAAGGCTCTCGGGGACAACTAGAAGAAAACGTGCTCCAGGTCTGGAGTAGTTAGTTTTATAGAGCAACTTGTCTCGGACAGTAAAGCGACCGCTGTGTTGGGAGTCACGTGCGGCGGCAAAAAGAGGATCCAAGTTGAGATCGTTGCGTTGTTTTCTCTGGAAATCAGCCGCGTTGGGGAACGTTCTTGTAACAGCAGCAAGGCAGTCGTCAAATTCTCAGCATCGCAGTCAGTAGTCGCAAGAGGAATCTGGGAGAGGCAGTCTGCGTCATCATGACGACGGCCGCTCTTGTACGACACCGTAAAGTCGTATTCCTGAAGTCGCAGCGCCCAACGTGCGAGGCGGCCAGATGGGTCACGCAAACTGACCAGCCAGCATAACGAATGGTGATCGGTAATTATCTTAAATGGCCTTCCGTAAAGATAACAACGAAACTCTGTACAGCGAAAACAGCTGCCAGACATTCCTGTTCTGTAACTGTGTAATTGCGTTCTGATTTGCTCAGGCAACGGCTGGCATATGCCACGACATGCTCTGCGCCATTGTGACGTTGTACAAGCACCGCGCCTACACCGATACCACTAGCGTCCGTGTGGACCTCAGTCGGGTAAGATGGATCGAAGTGACGCAACAGTGGTGCTGACGTTAGTACAAACGTAAGTTGTGAGAATGCGGCGTCACACTCTGGCGTCCAGATGAAGGTTGCATCCTGTCGCAAGACGTTGGTCAGCGGATACACGATCTCCGCAAATTGTGGAACAAAACGACGAAAATATGAGCATAGGCCGACAAATGAGAGAAGGTCTCGTGCGGACTGCGGTGATTTAAAAGAGCTCACTGCTTCTATCTTGCGAGGATCGGGTCTGACGCCATCCTTGTCGACCAAGTGCCCCAGCACGAGAGTTTGACGTTCGCCAAAGCGACAATTTTTAGAATTCGGAACCAGCCCGGCTTTTTCGATGCAGTCGAGAACAAGACTGAGACGGTTGTTATGTTCCTCAAACGTATGGCCAAAGATCACAACATCGTCAAGGTAGCACATGCATATCTCCCATTTTAGACCACGTAATACTGTGTCCATAAATCTTTCAAAGGGGGCTGGAGCATTACAAAGGCCAAAAGGCATGACATTAAATTCAAATAAGCCATCCGGAGTTATGAAAGCAGTCTTTTCTTTGTCGCCGGGTTCCATAGGTATTTGCCAATAACCTGACCGCAAATTAAGCGTTGAAAAATAGAAAGCGGCATGTAAGCAATCTAAGACGTCGTCAATCCGTGGTAAGAGATATACATGTTTCTTCGTCACATTGTTAGACGCCTGTAATCTACGCAGAATCTCCAGAAACCATCCTATTTCCTGACAAGAATTACCGGGGCTGCCCACGGGCTGGACGACTCTTGCACGACCCCTTTGTTCAGCATGTCCTTTACTTGTTCGGCGATAACTTTGCGCTCAGAGGATGACACTCGGTAGGGCTTTTGGCGGATGGGGTGTGCAGAGCCAGTGTCTATTCTGTGACGAGCGCGGGACGAGGGTAACTGAAGGGGTGCATCTCTATGTTTCAAGTCGAAAGCATCAACATGCCGGGAAAAGACCAGCACCAGCGCTTGCCGTTCCGTCGTACTGAGAGTCTTGCTGATCATAGCGAGCATTAGATCTTCATTATGGCGAATATCACAAGCAGAAGAAGAGGTGAGGAGGTCCGTAGCTATTGCTGCTATCGAGTTGCATGAGGCTTCATCAAATAGAGCTATCTTTATCCCGCGAGCAAGCACAACCGGCGTGGCAGAACAGTTCAGCGCCCACAATGTTGCTACTCCTTTTGTCATGCACACAACAGAACAAGGCACAAGTATGTCCTTCTTAAAACAGATCTTGCGTAGAGGTCCCACTACGAGGTCAACACAAGCATCATCAACCGCTGTGGAAGAGACTCGAACGGGTGTCAAGCACCAAGATGGTGCTATCACTTCATCAATCACACTAAGTGTGTTCCTGTCTTCGCCACGGTAGTCTTCTTCGGAAAGCGACGGTAGAAACAACTTGTTTAGTGATATTTCCCCACTACCACAGTAAACGGAAGCACCGCATTGCTCCAGGAAATCGATACCAAGAATGACATCGTGCGAACAACGAGATAGAACCAGAAATTCCGATACAAATACTTTTCCAGCCAATGAAACACTGACAGCACATACACCAAGAGGATTAAGCCACTCGCCGCCTACACCACGAAAGGTGATTGTATCGTCCCATGAAAACATAACTTTGCGACCTAAGTGGTTTCTGAAGGCGAGGCTCATCACAGACACAGTCGCCCCAGTGTCAACTAACGCCATCGTCGGTATTCCATCAATCAACACATTCACTTTGTTTTTGATCATAACAATAGGCAGAGGTATATCTTGAAAAGACCGTCCGGCGACCTCATCTCCATTGGCCGCGGATGCTAGTTTCCCGGCGGTGGAGAAGAACGACGCAGAGGAGACGGCGAGCGACGAGAACGGTTGAATGGTGGTGTCAAACTCCGCTCGGATGCTGGCGAATCACTGCGTCTGGTCTCGCGCGAAAAACGGTCCCATGGAAACAAGTCGGTTGTCCGCAGGTCATATGAAGCACCGGGTCTTGGTGGCGAAGACATGGCTGGTGTCCTTTGTGATTGGCGGCGTTGTTGGCGGCAATACCGAGCAATATGCCCAGTGAAACCTCAGTTGTAGCACACGGGAGGGCCACGGTTTATACTATATTCAATGGGACGAATCCCGGGCCGCTGCTGTCGGCGAGGAAGTTTGTTATCACGCGAAGAACGGGTTTCCGCCACTCTCTGGAATTCATTGTATTCGTAGTAGGGTTGGTCATAGGGTTGGTACTGTCCTTGCCGCAGCGCGGGACGTAGTCCGGCTGAGAGCCCTGAGTATAATAATGTGGCTGTGCTCGTCGTGATCGTGCGTCATAGGCAGGGCCTCTATCGTATAGACGTGGCTGATACTGAGGTGTGGCATCAGAATCCTCAAAGCCCTCCGCCGCTCGGTGCGAGGAGAATGAAGCAACGTTTCGCTCGAACTCTGGTGGCTGATAGGGGGGATGAGTGCTTGGGCGGCTTGCCACTTGCGCGTACAGGCCGAGTTCTTCACGTACTATCTGCCGGATTGTTGTTGCAAGATCAAGCGCCTGGTTGCTGTCTATGCTCGCGATGGTCGTCACATTGGGTAGCCTGCCGAACTTTGGCGTAATGCGCCTCGTCTTTAGTTGCTCGAAATTGCGGCAATGACGATTGACATCGGTGACAGATGTCAAGGTGTCTTTCGCGATGAGAAAACTGTAAACATCCTCGGCGATTCCTTTTAGAATTTGCCCGACTTTGTCTTCCTCAGACATTCCGGAGTCAATGGTCCTACATAGCTTTATGGCTTCCTCAATGTAGGTCGTGCAAGTTTCACCTGGCACTTGAGCGCGTTGCATTAGCGTCTGTTCTGCTGTTTTCTTTATTGTTGTTGGGTCGCCGAAACGCTCTTTGATTTCAGAAACAAATCTATCCCACGTCGTTAGCGTTTCCTCCCGATTCTCGTACCACATTAATGCAGTATCCGTCAGAAAGAACGCGACGTACAAAAGCTGAGAAGCGGCATTCCATCTGTTAGCAGCGCTCACCCGTTTGTAATAGATGAGCCAAGCTTCGACGTCTTCATCTGGTCTGCCGGCAAAGGGATGAGCATCTCTCAGTTGCGGAGCCGAACTGGTCGGCGCAGAAGTCGAGAGGGGTCGGTGTTCATTTGCGTTGTGGGACATGTCCAGACCAGATGGATTCGGTGGAAGTCCAGCAATGCGACGGCTCCGTTGAAGAACTTGAGGTTCACCTTCCGTCTTCGGGTGTCGATTACCTAGCACGTCCACCACAACTGTAACAGCGAGCTGTGATAAGATGGTTTTATTTACAGGAGGTGAACGATGGTCGTTTGCGGCAGCACACTGCGATCGTGCCAAGACTCTTCGTCTTCCTCTGCTTCTCTTCCCTACCTTTTTCTAGTCTGTTGCAATATTGAAAAATCGTGGAGTACCTGCAACCCAAAAAAATTCGATGCTTGGCCGAAAATTTGGAAGCACTCTTGCTCATGCCCGCCGGGAAATGGCAGCTCCACAAAAATCCTGAAGTAGACGTCCACTTGTATGTTAAGAGCGCAGAGATCCCCGTGGTCGACAGTATCCGTGTCCTTGGACTGAGGATTCAGACAAACCGTTAGAATTCTAAAACGCTTCCCAGGTCAGGAGCCAGTTCTAATCAGGCATGTCGTCTCATCAGATGAATAGCAAACAGGCATGCTGGCATAAAAGAGGCAAACCTTCTTATATTATTGCAGACCTTCATAATAAGTAGAATAGTGTACGTGGCACCTTATCTAAAATTAAACCATGCGGAACGGGTGAAGTTCGACACCATTATCAGAAAAAAAGCGAAAGTCGCGCTCGGACTTCCTCCGAACACGTCCGCTGACAGACTTATAAATTTAGGGGTATCTAACCCACTCGATAAGCTGATTGAGGCTACCTTGACTGCACATAAAAGGCTACTCGGATCTAATATGGGGAGAGCAATATTAGAGATTGGCCCACGCGTGAGCAAGCGCAATTAAAAGAGATACCGGTACAGATCAGGGACAAGATAAAGTACCTTGGCTACCCCGAAACATGAACGCTACCTTCCACAAAGGCAGGTGTCAAGCGACGGTAAAGGCATTACAATCCAAGTACACCGGTCGACAGGATGTTGCGTATACAGACGCTGCGGAATATGAAAGCAAAGTGGCACACACGGCAGTGGCGGTCAGGGAAGACGGTGGCCTCATGGCGTGCTGCACAGTCCGTGGTGTGGAGACTGTAGAAGTCGAGGAAGTAGCCATAGCTTTGGCCATCAGCCAAAACAGTCTCAGGGTGGTCATCAGCGACTCCATAAACGCCATGAGAAGTTATGAATCGGGAAGGGTGACGGAGACTGCCATCCCTATATTAAACATAGTAGGAGTACTCAAAGAGCTGGTTCTGCTCGTCTGCGCTCCAGGTCAGCAAGGACTTAAAGAACGTAGAGGCTCATTCGGTCACCCGAGGTCTCACCTACATGTCGAACCCTGGAACCCCCTAAGTTACCCAACGAAGTGAGGATATGCGCACATACCATGAAATCGTCGCACACTACAGGCAGAATCGGAGGTATACATAAGAGCGGACAATTCACTGAGTAAGAAAAACGAGGTTTTGTGGCGAAAGTTAAAGACCGGGGTTTTTTCAAACCCCGCACTTTACACCAAGTGACACCCCGCAGTTTTCTGGTCACAGTGTAAATTTTGTGATGAGGTAGCGAATTTCGTCCACATGGTGTGGACATGTCGAAGTCAAAATGATGGTGCCCACTCTGTAGAATCCTGGAAGCTCTGATCCGCAGCGCTGACCCCAACATCCGGCGCGACAATATCAGTCATGCCCTTGGTGCCGCCGTGTCTTAAGGGATTCCGGCCGACAGCTAGGGGGGACGAGCCGTGCTTGATGTAATTGACTGGCTGTTTATCAAACTCTCTCTCTGTCTCTCTCTCTCTCTCTCTCTCTCTTTGTGGAGCACTTTCATAATAAGAATGGTGCATCAAAATTTGCTGCATTGAACAGATACAGCGTGCACAGGCCCTCTAAAACAATGCCAACTGACAGCCACAAGTGTTCAGACACAATTGTGTGAGGGTGATAATGCATCCGACTTCTCTGATGGGAGTGCTAGTTCTCATATGTGGTTTACGCTTCATGGGACTATATTGTATTTATGTGATTATAATGTACAGAGAGTCTTTGTTCCTGTTCTAAGTCTAATTTGGTTCATTTTCGCGACATTTCTCATGCATCTTCCCCTCTATAGCCAAACTCGTCCATTCTGTTTTCTTGTGTATTGTACTTCTATTGCGGAACTGACGCACACAAAAAAGAACTCTTTATGTTGCTTGCTTTGCTGATAAAGCCAACCCTTTCTCCGCCTACATGTTAGGGGTGAGGGAGATCGTCAAGTAATCATATCGTCATGTCTCGCCTCTTTTTCGAGTAACGAAATATGCTCCGCTAAAAGGAAGTGTCTACTTGATGGACGCATCGAGAATTGCACTCTTTTGACTTGGCAAAAACTTTTTTCTTCACAAGCATTGTATTAAATGCTCAGAGAGCCATAAAATATAACAAACGTTGCTTTGGAAACGAAAGAGAATCATGTATGTTTACACACGAGAGTGTATTTTGAAGGCTTCCCAGGAGTTTCTTTTTCTCTACATTTTCTACCAGTATCCGCTGTTACTGGTCTACATGCACATGTGATCTATAATCTCTTTGAACGGACATAACATCACGTGGTTGTCACTCAATGTAAAGTGAGCCGTGGCTGCCCTTTCCAAACGGGACCCACACGCAGCCATTTTACAGACCGCCGCAGCTGTGCATAGTGCATTGTGGTCTAACGGCAGGCTCCTGGAGCGTGTGAAATAAGAACACGCTCTACTTGTGTACTGTACTCGCGGAGCACGCCGAATGTTGCCGTGACGCCAGGCAAAGTGCTCCACTTTTCGGCGGGTTAGCTTAACCACAGCGTGCCTCTAAACTAGGCTGTACTATACCTAGGCCTTCAACATAGCAAATTTAAGGAAACTAAGCGGAGTCTGCATCACCAAATTTAAAAAATAAATAAGTTAAATTAAAACAGTCGCATCACTACTAGGAGTTTTGATGGGAAGATTAAAAGTGGGATCTTGCACATTAGTTTTTTTGGGGAAATTAACCATACTTGAGTTTTTATTGGCAATTTCAAAGCAATTTATTGTTTCGCTATAATGACTTTTTATTTAAACTTTTAATTACTCAATCTAGGGGTGTAAAGACAGTGTCAAAAGTCATCACTTATGAACACGATCTACGGTTTATATCACTCAGGAGATCTCGTCTGACCCTAAACGAGAGATGAGGACTAATAGGGGCATTTTCTCAAGTCATTGCTCTTGTTACAACTTTTAGAATTAACCATTAGGCATTAGATAGCCTAGCTCACTCTCAAGATTATACTCATGAACACTTTGTTAATTTGCCTTCTTCTGTGTGATCTATACCTCAAAAAGTTCACGTTCCTTGCTTTAAAGCCATAACCTACTCGCGTGCATTTATACCTAGAGCTACTTCTGAATGGAATCTTCTATTGCAATCAGCTATTGCCATCATCAAAGGTCCATCATGTTTAGAGGTCTTTCTTAATAGCATGTTTGACATTGCTTGACTGTGCTTTCTTAAATTTACCATAATGTAACTGTGCAAAAAGTGGATGGAAACACGAAAGAAGAGGACAGAGAAGCGCAGACTGGCAACTGAAGCTTTATATCAAGAACGAGGCACGATAAAGAACAGTAAAAAAGCAAGACAGGGCAAAGGAAAAGAAACAATGCACACGGTACCAAATCAACAAAAACCTAGGCTACATCAAGCATAGCACACCTATCTAAGGAACTAAGATAACTTAACTCTTTATCATGTAAACTGATAGACTGAACACTTATGCAAGACTTTTCCTTTCATTTATATTGCCTCGTTCTTGCAATGAAGCTTCCTGTGACGGTCTCGCTTGTCTATCTTTTTGCTCTTTCATGTTGCTAACAGTTTTTTGCAACTCTCCTAACCTATTATTCTTCCGAATTTCTCGAGTATTTCATTACTTCTCCTTTTCTTTTACTCTTTTAACATGAGTTTGCGATGTTCATTTTTATAAAGATCTGAAATCATTTTCGTGTATATATTTTTTATAAATCATTTTTATAAAGATCTAAAATCATTTTTAAATCTTCTTTATAAAGATCTGTATATTATGCAAGTTTCCCTGCTTATAATATGTCAACTCTTTTGTCACATTTTGTCTGTGATATGCCTCTGCCATCTGTATGTGCAAACCGAAAATAAACGTAAAAACTGGTGCATCTCGAAGGTTGCGAAAACCATGGTGCAGCAGCCACCCACACCAGCAGCTGCAGTATCTGCAATTGGTCCTGTCGCACATGAAACGATGTTCCTTCCAGAGCCCACCAAAACACCACTGCGGTCTAGCATTCCGTGGACCGCAGCAAAGGCCATGGCATCGACTGCACCGCTGCATGATACAAAAGCAGCCGGGGCGCGCTCGAGAGTGCTCTCGTTGGCCACTCCAATCGAGAGCCGAGAGAGCTCTCGTTGGCCACTCCAATCTAGAGTGCTCTCCGAACGAGAGCCGAGAGAGCTCTCGTTGGCCACTCCAGCATGCCCCAGCGGGGCCAGCGCCGAACGCGGGGGACAACAATGATGCAGGCATGCCAGCCTCTGACGTGCTCCTATCCTGCTAAAACCATATCTATTGTGATTTTGTATATTTAATTCGAATTCCTCATTTATATTTAAAATTATATTTGTAAATATTATATTTATGATTTTCTTGTATTTTCTCGCAGTTAAATAAATATCATTTTTCGGCCAAATAAACAGGGGCGTCTTGAACCTACAGTCTCCTCTCTTGGTTGACGTCACGACCCTGTGATAGCATTGGTGCACATTTAGAGACAGGTTCAAACTACTTATTAAACCAAGTATCACACTCTTCAACACACGAGAAAAAATGCCAGACCTGCGTGGAACGCACAGCACTGTCCAGCGAAAGCTGGAAGAGCAGCCTTTCAGTCCTCTAAACGCTCTTTAGGCTAAACACTCTTTAAGTAACTGCTATAAACACACTGGGTTGTTCAAAAACAAGTTTTCTAATGGGTCGAAGATTAGGATGACCCACTCGTTATGCAATTCGCATTGTCTGACGCCTGGTTATTCCTTTGATCTAAAACGCTTTGTTGCTTATTTTAAAGCAATTCCTTTTCCGTCGTCCAGCCCACCTAAGGTCAGTCTTGAAACAATGTCCAAGTACCCGTGTTGCTTAGCGATAAAATACTAGACTGGCAAGCAGCTGATCCGGGTTGATCTGTGTCCTGGGTGTTTTTATTTACCAACTTTTTTCTTTCCTACTGCTTATAGACACTGGCGCATTCTGGTGCTAGTGTCTATGCCGACTCCTGCAACCGGCACGAGCACCTTTATGGGAATTATGGGAAGTTAGGCCGTGAATTCCTTGAATAGATCCCATTCTTGATACTCGCGACCCTTCTTTAACGAGTGTAAAACAGTGATATGAAGTTGTTTTTAGTATAGCCTGATTTAATTTTTTATACAACATGTTTTTTCGAATAGATTTTTGGGATCATAAGGTGAATGTGAAATGTGGATAAATTCAGCCATCAGGGTATGCATTGCTGTGCAATGGTGTGCCAAATTGGGCATCCCCGTAGTAATGAATTATATTTCTTTTTGCAGAAGTGAAAACGAACAGTGTGTGTTTTTCTCTCTGAAGTATAAGCAATGTATTTGTTAAAATTATTGTGTTGAGTGAAAATTGTTGTTTTTGAGAGAAACACCAAAAGTGTCGTCTCCTGCGACGCTTGCTCAGGGTTAGCGTGGCAACCACAAACGTTTTTCAGATGGTATTGGAAACGGTCGGAGATTGTTGAGTATTACCTCTGTGAGAGTACTCAAATCATGGCCTTTTCGTGTCTCGTGTGCTCGACCCTCTGCTCGATCTCTCTCTCGAGCAGCTCGATCTCTCTGGCGCTCTTCAAGAGAGTATCATGCTGACAAACTGCTTCTTTTGAAGCACATGCACCAGCGGCTGTAATTTCCTGACTTGGTGAGTACCCGTTTTAGGACAGCAGGGTGCACTATGACAGCAGCAGCCTTCCTTACCACAAGTAAGTCTGCACTCTCTGGAATGTACTGGAATGTGCACCTTTAAACTGGCACTTGGTGATGTGTGGTAAAATGACTTAACCTTTTGCCTCCAAGGTACTGAAGGTTTAGGTGTGCACTTATTTAGCATATCATTATGACAGCAAATTTAATGCTGTACTCCAATTCATTAGTAAAAAAAAGTAATGACAGGCCATTTCCAAGATGCATAGCACACCATGGATTAACTGTACAACTAAAGGCTTGCTGCAAGAATATTTGTAGAAATGAAACTGCAGCAGCAGTGGATTTGATGAATACAGTTGCCTATCTCTTTACATTCGTACTGTTGTATACAGGTTCCTTTTGATAATGCCGGTTTCTTGGAAAATGGCTGCAAATCATGGGTCTACAAGGCTTCGCTCAGACCAGATGTCATGCTCCATGTTCTGCTCACTTTGAGGCCTCCCAGTTTTGTAGAGGTCTACAATGATGCAGACTTCGCTAAAGGGGCGGTGTCGTCCATGTTTCAGGCAACACAGGGCCGGAAGTATGTCCATTTTATTTTATCAGCATTTTCGTCTAACATTTGTTACACTGCATGGGAATGAAAGATTGCACATCCCTAGATTCTGTAGGTCCTAAAAGAAATAAATTCATAAAAATTAGTAGCGGCACGCTTATTTAAGAAGAAATGTCCTCTATTTATTGCACAATGTAAATACAATATGAAAGTGTGAGAAGTCATTTACTAGTCCATTGCAATAACGTCATGAGATATGGCACTGGGTTATTTTTGTCACACAAATGCCCGTCTGACTTGCAGCCATGGAACACCCCAGGTAAGGCCATAAAAAACAGTCTGAACATGCTATGTTCATGTAAGTAATTTAATTATTCGTTCACATGTCAGTGAATGTAGTGATGGGTACTAACACACAGTAATCCCAGTTACTCTCATTGCATTGCATGCAAAACGAGTTTTAGCCCCTGCATAGCTAATATTTATAGATTTCTGTTGTGTAACTCTAAAGAAAGCATAAAGAAATTATAAACAAGTAAGATGATCAAGTAATTATTCGAAATGTGATTTTAGAGATAAAAAAATCTAGGGGTTCTGAAATCGATGGTAAACTTGTGGCACAAGTCGATTTATTCATTAGTGGGGTGGTATGCATTGTTTCTGGTAAATCTTTGTCAGCTCCTTCTGTGAGAAAGTGTTGATGTCAGAAGTCAATGTTGAGACATTTTGATTTGATAATGAATGAATGAGAATACCTGAAACTTGTATTTGGAGAAATCATAAGTTAGAAGCTCACGAGAAAACGGCATTTTGAAGCAATGAAGATTTCTTGGAACATGAATGCCGCTGAAGCCACACCCAGACCCTTTGTTTCAAGAATACTTGACAAAAATAGAAACAATACAGCAGTAGGACATACTGAACAACTACTAACAAAAAAACGTCAAATTTGATATGTTTGTATCGATCCATTCTTCGGCATACTCAGCTGCCCGTGAGGACATTTGTAACATTCTTTCAAAAAGCATGGGTGCTCACCTGAGTGCGGCCGCGTTTTGTGACATTGTCAACCATACGACACACAGTACACTCTAAAAAAATAGAGTAAATAGGGCATCTTTCTATCCCACAACAATAATCGTCACCTATCTTACGTTCCTTCCTTGTGCTATCGCCATGTGCCCAGTATATTCCGGTCACGAACGACATGCGCGATATCAGAACTAGCACTCTCGATGGGAAAGCAGCCAGCGCCGAGTTGTCATGAAAGGAAGTACACGCAAGCCTGATGACGACTATTGTTGTCGGACAAAAAGACACCCTTTTTACTCGATCTTGTTAAGAGTGTAGTCAGTCGTTCTGGCTCTAGGTGATGTTTTGCTTATCCAACTGGGTATGGTCAACGTCAAAAACAGATAGCTTCAGTGAGTGCATGCAATACCACAAAAAAGAGTCTGTAGCAAAGGCCTTGTTCTATGCTCTTATGCAGTGCATTGTAGGGCTTTTGTTTAGGTTATGTTTAGTGTTCACAGCAGTGTAGCATGGAATTATTTTCTTTAACAAAGCAAGTATGCTCTCCTTGTCTGTGAAAGAGGGACTTGGCAGCCAGCTGGACTGTGTTTTATGGCATGTGTTCTATGGTACACATAAATTTAAAGCCACCGGTGTTTTTGCAGTGTACCTTGGTGTGGTTCATATCAAATTAGCCCCCCCCCCCGTTCATCCTTCACTGCAATTCATGTCTTTGTCAAAAAATCAGAAAGTCACCGTAATTAAAGCACACAGGGTGTTATGGTCTTCCATTGTGGTTGGGTGCAGCTGTGTTGGTGGTGATGTGTCGCAAGTAAAGGGCATCATAGGTTAGACATCACTTCTTTCACAGCGTACCAACATTGCGGTTGCCATTTTTTGATACCGTGATGTGCCACGTTACTCATTACAGTTAATTCGGCTTATCCAGGGTACCCTCCAAAAAAACTCCTACGTCTCTCAGCACCACTTTCAAGAAGATTGCCCTGCACTCTTTTGAAGCAGCAGTGAATCGCTGCCGAACCGCAAAGTGTTAACAGTAACATCCAATGCCTCCTTCAAGCACCTAGTTAGTGTGGGTGTGGAGGTATTCATGAACTAGCGAGCCTAGCTCTTTGCTGATAGATTTGAAGTGCACCTGCTGACTAAATTGTACAATAAGCTGCAGTTTTTTGAAAGGTCTCCATGCACTAGTCTGGTGGCTGTTTTCAGTCATTTTTTTATGAAGCTTGCTTTTTCTTTATCTGCAACTGTAGGTGTATGTTTGTGTAGTTACTTTATGCTCCAAGAAGTACAGCTGACCTTGAAAACATTCACATAATTGCTTGCAATTTTTGTGCCTATCATGGAGGTTAAGGGTAAAAATTGTAGAGGTAGTAAAGTATTTTTTCCTTCCTAGAACAAAGCCACATAAGCATTCCTTTATTACTGTGAGAGTTGAGTGACATATACTTTGTGGAGAGCTTTCATAATAAAACGAAAGTTAATGTGTGATGGCAGACTGAGAAAATGTGGCTTTGCTATGTGCCGCAGGGTTACAAACCATAACATGCAAAAACAGGTAGCTTTGTCTTCCAATGCGGCATTGCTGAGTTCCTGCAAATTTGTGCAAATATATCTTGCGACATTAGAGCCATGTGAGCCATAGCCTGTTAGTAAACATTGATTGTAGAAATATGACAAGGACACCCTATTCTTGTTTCATCTGTTTGTCCTTGTTGTTTACACCCTGCTTTTTTACGTCTTTCAAGAAAGTGCATAGCACATCGTTTGTGTCGTGCACTTTCTTGTATTTTTTGTGAGTGGATCGGGATGAGTTTTTTACTGTGATTGTTACATCTGTATTTCAGGAAATATTGTCATTTTGAGTAGAAGGTATATGTAAAAACCAATGCAAGTTTTGTAGCATTGTCATCCAGGATTCAAATTTCTTACCATGCAGTCACGGCAGATGAAACATGGTTTTTTTTTCTGTAATGGTAAAACTTTACTTTTGTGAGCCAATACCACACGGTAACAAGTTAGTGTTCTGTTTATGTAACAAGTAATGTGTTCAACTACCCGTTTCCATAAAATCTGTAACACTGGGAGCTAGATTTTAATGATTTTGGGTGGGCAACAGATCCAAGATCTAATCGACCATAGAAGATGACAGTAGGTTTAATAGCATGTCAAATTTGAACATTATTGATTCATTAATGTTCATATCTGCAATCATTTTAAACAGACATGGTTATTACATCGTGAAAGGCCTAAACAAAATGTTCGGTTGTCAGCAGGCTGGAGAAGTTTTCTGCACTTTCTTTACAAGCTCGATCTAAAGACCGTCGAGATAAGAGACATGCGGTGACAACTTATGCCACAAATAGTATTTGCTCCTTTGTTAACATAGCAAAACATAGGAGTATTGGAATGTGGCTCACCAGCATAAGATAAACTGCATATGTTATTCTTTTGCTCGAGCTTGAAAGAATATTGTTGTTTTGAACAACTGAAACGATACTTGCTGCCTGCATATGTATTATTTGTTTTCCTAGAATCGTCTGTTTTACCACAAGCATCGTAAAAAAGAAGTGATGATTTTGGCAATGAAAAAATTATGTCGCAATAAGGTTTGGTTAAAGAGAAGTTAGCTAGGCGTTGTTGATGTAAGGGAATGCTGAAAATTTGGCGGCTGCATGTTAGAATGAACATGTGGTCATGAAGCCGAGATTGCACTTCAGGAGAAAAGTGCACCAGCATCCTGCACATATTTCCTTCAAATAACATAAATGTTTGTCTGAAAAGTACATAAATAGACAAGAGTTCCTCACTGTTTTTAAACAGTGATTCATATACTAACTGGAGCACCAATTTTTCATCTTTTTGTACCATGATGTATGTGTATGCGTGAGGGTACATGCAATCATAAACACGAAGCTGTCAGTCACTGAATACCTATGCTTTTCATTTTGCCAGCCAAAAGGCTTCACTGTGCATAAAGTAAGAAGTAGTTAGGCTGTCATATCGCTTTGTACAAAGACCTGTCTTTCAGCTCGTGCAGCTGGTACCACTTCATGACACCGCTGCTCAAGAGGCCCCCACAGTAGTCCTTGCAGCCTAGGTCTTCACCAATTATGAGGTCTGTTTAAAATTCAGGAAAAATGGACAGAGAGCCTATTTCTAAAAAAAAAGATATTCCGATTCAGGTGGAAGGCATTTCGCTAGGAGGCATGCACTTTTCCAAGGACGAGCAACAAAAAAAGTACTGATTATACAGTACGGTCCACTGTTAAGGGGAACATCCGAATGCTAGGCAACGGTTCGCGTGGAGCATACTGGTGGCGAGATTCGTACACATGGCACACGCGTATAAACGTTTAAAGGCGGTGCTTGTAGGGTTTTGTCTGTTACCTTTGCCCCTGCGCTTGCCAAGCGCTTTCATTTTTCTGCGGAGCAATTCATGCCACCGTTGTTTTGCCAGCTCCCAGTCAGGTACTCGGCGGGCACACAAAAGTTTCGTCTTCTTTTTTGCTATGTTATCTCACCAGTTCCGAAACTTTTTTTATATTGGTGCCAGTATGCCCTACGGTATCAGTTAAGTAAAAAGAAAAAGTTCTGCTTTTTGTATAGAGGCCAGGAGTGGTTGAGTCAGTTCGTCAGCCAGGGTATTCACACAAAAGGTTCATCTTGTTTCTTGCTATATATATAACCAGTTCTGAAACGATGCTATTCACATGCGCAGCCATGCGATTATATTTAGAAGCACGTTAATAAACGCTAAATATTAGTAAATGTGGGGGTTTAACATTGCAGAACAGCGGTATGATTATGGGCGACACAGTGGAAGGCTCCAGAAATATCACCCACCTGAGGTTTAAATCAAAATACACGGCCTCGAATATATCCACCTTTGACGATAATGTAGCTGCCACGGCGATAATGTAGCTGACCCCGTCATCTGCAGGTCAGAAGTCAAGCAAAATAACCCCATATCATCGTGGCGAGTTACGAAACCCTCTAGAATGAAAGTTCTTCGAAGCATCAATACGACGTGATCTCTATTGGTGTTCGGGCTCTGGCTGGCTACATCCCATCAAATATTAGTGTTAACATTAACTATGCTGTGAGTTTTTTATTATTGTTGCAACATCGGAAGAAGCTTCATATTTTGAATTGCAATAACATGAGCTTTTATAAAAAGTATTAAAGCGTAAAACTATGCATTAGAGTAAACACGAAAAAGAAAATTTATTCGTCATATTTTTGTGACAAAAGCTGAACCAGGCCAGATCTACGACCTCCTTCATTAAAACAATCAAAAACTTCGTTCAGTATCGGGTGATGTCACTTTCAGCGTCGAGTACAGGCTTCATTCTTGCAGGCGAAGACCTGTACAGAGCTGTGCAGACTTGTCTAGAGCCACGAGTTTTGATTTCGTCGATATCCACTTGGGGTTCTGTTTGGACTAGGAAAAGGCCCAGTGGATTTTAAGAGCATAACATTACCATTGAGAAATATATAAAGTGGACATTGCCTTTAGTACCCTTGCCAACATTGTATGGCTGCTCTGCCATTTAACTTTGTGCGAGAACCTCAAAGAAGCCATATTCTCCTAATAAGCCACATTCTACTATTATAGTGCAGTTTTAGTGAAATTTCTTGTAGTGTCTAACACTTTTACATTTTTTCCCTTAGGTTTCTTCAAACGACAGTGAGTGCCACCTACATTTTGCTTGCAATGATCGATGTTTAACACATGCTTTGCCCCTTGAAAAAGTTTTTAAGCTGAAGAAGTCTGACAGCATTAGTCTACCAGGGGTTCAGTGAAAAATCATGATACAAAAAAAAGAATAATAACCCTTTTCTGCTACAGTGCTGAAAGCACTCTGCTTCACCATTTCTGGCCACAACCGTTTTTGAAATTCCCGCTACGAGTTGATGAGGTCGACACCGATGTAAGCAGCCTAGTTAGGTTAGGTTTTCTTGACTGACAGATATAACCTGGGCAGAAGATTTGAAATAAATATTGCATAATGATGTGCAATTGGATTGAACTTATTCTTTGAAGGAAAATAATGAAAGTAACGTGACCTTCAAGATATGTGTGCCTCTAAGCTGTTGTGACAGACCATGACATTCAGCTTATTCTGCTGCATGCACAGTTAGTAGATATTCTAATAAGGTAATTGGTCTGTATGGCAAATGGCATTCCTTTGTGATACCACACAGTATTAGGAAGATCGAGGTGGCTCATAGTGGCATAAAATTAAAGTGTGATCTTTGTCCTCTCTATTGGCATCACTGAAACTCCATGTGGTCGCCCATCATTCGCTTCTCGTGCAAAAGAGAACTGCCCACCATGTGCAGAAACCGAAGCCTTTAATATTTTCAAACACATTGCAACTGTAAAGTAGTGTATATGGGGGCATTCTGGCAAGAGGGATAGCATTGTAGTAATCAACAGTTACTAATAAAGGGTTGCCCTTCCAGCACCTGTCTAACGTTCTTTTAGTGGCTGATGCGCAGTACAATTTCCAGGTGCACAGCCTGAAATTCATTTTGCTGTGGTAGCACCCTCCGATTCCTCAAGTTACATTTTTGTACGTGTGTGTTGTTTGCATGAAGGAGAAAATAAAAGTTGGGTTAGGAAGCCGATGCCGGCAGATTTTTCGATGAAACAGTGCCCTATATCCATGTCTACAATGCAGGCGAATAGAGTGGAAGTACATTGTCCCTATACATAAACTCCAGTGAAAGAAAGGTGTTTCGAGCAGGCAACAAGCTTTCTCGTGCACATGTGGAGTATAACAGACAGATTAGACATACTCACCGTGCTTGAAAGCCACGATTTTGTAATTTAGATACTATTTGTTATGCACATCGAGAATGATGTAATACATTTCATTTTACTACTTACAGATTATCAAAGTGAAGCTCACAGTCGAGACTTTCATTTCTTCTGAGTAAAGGACTCAATTTCGCAATGAAACTTGGCAAACCTGGCTTTGACGGATACTCTGGCACTGCTAAGTTCATAGCCTTGGTCAATCAGTGCAAAATTCTCCTTTGCAGCTATACTAACCAGCAAACTGTATAACAGTGGTGCAGTAACACACAGAATTCTAAGCTCCAAGCTAACAAATGAAGGGTCGATGATTTAAGAATTAGACATTTCATAAACAGCTGCTCTAAAGCGAAAAAGTTCACCTAAATAATCAAAAAAGGGTATCACGATATCTAATGGAGCGCTAACCCAAGATGAAAAAAAAAATGGCATTAAGGACAGGCAAATGCATCTAAAGAAATACACTTTTCTGGCCTATCAAGCATTCTAGACTAGTGGGATTTCTGCAATATGCTTTGATGTAGCGTTCAATTTTGTACATAACAGTGTACACAAAATAATACAAGGTCTCTTAATTCAAGATTTCTGTTATTTTAAACATTACTCAACATTTCATCCACTTGGTGTTTAATGCATTTCAAGGCACTTAATACAACCTGCTCATTCATGCAAATAATGATCACTCGTTTCACCTGTACGTGCCAGAAAATGCTGTCAGGTGGTTCAGTTTCCTTATAACTAATATGTATTTTTTATCACTAACAAGCATACATAAAATAACTGGCTCCCTACAAAGCAGCCAAACCTAAATTACTGACGTTAAAACGCACTGCGACGCTGAGCTGGGCTAGCAGGTCGCGCATGCGAAACGAACCACACGCATCCCAAATAACAACTCGACTTTTATTTCCCTCTAAGTGCACGAAGAAAAGTCACGTGATTCTTCGTGCTTGCGCTCTTGACACTCGTGCATAGAAGCACCATTTCGCGGCACTACAATACTCCCATCCTAGTAAATGGGCCAATACTGGGTTGTACTTCATAAGTTCAGTTGCACCGGAGGTCTTGTGCGTTGTCCACTCCGCGTGAACTTTTCGAGGAATGGTTGGACTGGTTAATTCTGGTCTGCTAGTAGCTTTTCCTGGCTGTGTAGCTTGAATTGACTGCACGTGCTTTCGCTGTTGCTGTCCAAGTGGGCTGGTTTTACGCGGTCAAGCGAAACCACGTCATGACGGCCCCCTCTGTGGATTGTGATGCGTTTTTTTCTTGTTTCACCACCTTGAATGGCCCATCATAAGGGGGCTGGAGTGGACGCTGTACAGCGTCATGCTTCACGAACACGTGAGAATAGGAAGAGATATCACTGGGGACGTGGACAGGCCGTGGTGCTGGCAGACGTGGAGGGACAAGGCAGCAGCTTGCTCATAATGTCCCGCAGTTGCAAGGCGTACTCGCTGTTGGCCTGAGTGTTTGGGAGTGTTACTGTCAGCGACGAACTCTCCCGGAAAGGCGAAGCGTTGGGCCGTATAGGAGTCCAGCCGAGGCAGCAGCCAATGTTCGCTTTCAGAGCTGTCCTAATTCCCAATAAAGCCAGAGGTAGAGCCTCGACCCAACTGTGGCTTGAATGTGCCGTCAGGCTAGTCTTCAGTTGGTGATGGAACCTTTTTTACCATACCGTTGCTGATGAGATGGTAGGCCGTTGTTCGTATGTGCCGGATTCCTAGGGAACTGCGTGATGTTCCCAAATAGGGCAGACTCGAATGGCGTTCCGCGATCTGTTGTCACAGTCGATGGAACTCTGAATCGCGCTACCCAGTGGCAGATGAAATCGTGAGTAACCCTGTCAGCAGTGATATCTAGGGTGGGGACGGCTTCCGGCCATCGCGTGAAGGGCTCGACCCAAGTTAGCAAGTAGTTTTGCCCTTGACAAAAAAGCAATGGTCCCACAATGTCCAAATGCACATTGGAAAATCGAGTGTCTGGCTCAGGGAAAGGTCCTAAGGGGGTTACAGTATGGCATCTGCACTTTGGAGCGCTGACAGGATAGGCACTCCCAAATTCAACGTCGGACATCCCGGTTTATTTCGGTACGCAGAAACCTAGCTGTGCAGAGCCGCTGAGTGGCTCGG
The DNA here is from genome assembly GCA_013436015.1 of Rhipicephalus annulatus. NCBI lineage: Eukaryota > Metazoa > Arthropoda > Arachnida > Ixodida > Ixodidae > Rhipicephalus > Rhipicephalus annulatus. The sequence continues at coordinate 77,867 of WOVY01004507.1, forward strand.
ATTTCCGGATGAGAAAGGTCGTGCAGTGATTCATAAATGTTGCGGCACAGATCCAGGGGATACGAACGGTCTGGCCCTCCCAGTGGACACGTCACAACATACAGGTCCTGTCGGCCCGTTCACCCATTGCAGCTTCAAGGCGCTGGTTGTGGAATTCAGTAGGTGCTTCAACTCTGTCAACACCCTTGGTAGGCTGAGGGCGTTTACAGTGCTGCGCGGAAGGGCGCGCATGCCGTTGCATTGTCCTTCCCGCTGACACGGCGTATATCTGTAGTGAATTCTGCGATGTAAGACATTTGGGAGAGCTCTCGTACCATATGCGCACCCGTAGTCTGAGTTGACCTGCGTGCAATGCGTAAGTCAGCAGCTTGTGATCGGTGAGCACGGAAAATTCTCGACCTCCCTACATAGTGGCGGAAGTGTCGTATAGCTGGATATATGGCCAGGAGCTCCCTATCAAAGGTGCTGCTCGGGGTTCGGCCAGGCTCAATTTTCTGGAGAAGGAGGAAATGGGGTTCCGCCTTCCGCTTGACTGTTGCTGCAGTACGGCTCCAATAGCTGCGTATGAGTCGTCCACCATTACGCATTGCGGTACACCAGGTTGTGGGTATGCGAGCAAGGCAGCATTCGCGAGAGATTCCTTAATATGCGGAAACGCCTCTACCACTTGGGCTTGGTCGTTCCACTGAATTTAACTCGCCTTAGTTCCTGGAGCTGCTAGTAGGCTGTGCAGCGCAGGTGAAGGATGCGGGCGCACTTTGGAACGAACCTCTAGTAGAAGTTTACGAGTCCTAGGAACTCTCAGAGCTGGCGGATGGTTTTTGGCTGTGAAAACCGCCGTACTGCTTCGACATTGTCCGTGTGTGGTTGCACTCCCACCCTTGAAATGCTGTGGCCAAAAAATGGTAGCGATGGTACCCCGAATACGCACTCGGCCGTGTTGATAACGATGCCACGTTCTGCCAGTCGCTGTAGCATGCAGCGTAGATGACTCTGGTGCTCTTATGGCGTGCGGCTAGCGATCAGCAGGTCATCCAGGTAAATCTTGCAGAAGTCGAGGCCCCGGACAACGGCATTCATGAACCGTTGGAATGTTTGTCCAGCATTCCGTAAGCCGAAAGGCATCCGTAAAAATTCAAATATTCTGAATGGCATTGTTATCGCGGTTTTGGGAACATCCTCTTGTGCTACGGGAATCTGATGGTATGCTCTCACCAGATCTATTTTGCGAATATGTTCGTGCCATGCAGGCAGGAAGTCAGGTCATGGACGTGGGGCACTGGGCAACGGTACGGCTCTGTCACACGGTTGAGTACCCTATAATCCACGCAAGGACGCCAATCACCACCTGTTGATTTGGGGACTATGTGAAGAGGCGACGCATACGGGCTGGATGAAGGGCGTACTATGCCCAGTTCCATCATGTGCGAGAAAATCTGCCGGGCTAGCGCCGTAGATTGTCGAGCGAAAGCCGCCCTGGGCGCGCGTAGACCGGTGGTCCTGTGGTTTCAATGTGATGCTGAACATCATGTTTTATTTCGAGGAATGTCTGCTTCTGTTGCGTCAGCTCTGGGAACTCTTGTACTATGGCGGTGAAGCGCGATTCTTCTGATGGACGGAGTAAGGTGGGGCTGAGTGGAGGACGCAAACATGGCTTGCCTTGAACCGCTGCACGACATACAGGATCCTGACGCCGTTTGTTTCGAACATTTACCATCAGACAAAGTAGTGCAGAAAGTCAGCGCCCAGTATAGCGATTTTGACATCGGTGGCTATGAACAACCATTTGAACGTTCTGTTGAAACTGAAGTCCGGTGTGAATGAAGGATGTCCATATGTTCGTATCACCGTGTTATTGACGGCTTGGAGTGGTGATGTAGTAGGGTTCTTCCTTTCGGTTTGTGACGTGGCTATCACGCTCACCTCGGCGCCTGTGTCGACTAAGAAACAAGCCCCGTTGTTGCGGTCAGTAACGAAAAATATCAAGGGATGACTTAAAGGCAACGTAGCAGCACCGGTCGCGCTCAGTGCTTGCCGCGGTCGTTTTCCGAGCGCGCGCAGGATGGAACACAGTTACGCGCAACATTTCTGAACCGCCAATGATACCAGCATATAATTTTCCGGTGTGTCTGTGATACCGACTTGTTTGGCTCACTTGTATCTTGTGCTGTCCTGCTTGTATGCAAAGCTGATAATGTCTCGGTGAGTTGAGAAATATCTGCACGCATTTGCTGAAGTTCATCCTGAGCCCGTTGTTCTTGCACGACAGTCAGTGATGTGGGCATGGTGATCACGACGAGCCGATGAGCGAGCTCGGCTACCGCAGGTGAGGTCTTTCTGCTCTGACGCCTCGACAACCACGTGAACACTTATGGCAGCTTTCGCAAAAAATAGCTCTCGAAACAATGCTCCATCTACGCTGTTTGTTGTTTCGCCGCGTAATAGTTGCATGAGCCGCAAGAGCTGACTATAGGAGTACGGTCGCCGAAGTTAGTGTCGTCAACCAATTGATGTAGGCGCTGCGATTCGGAGGTCGTGACAAGGTGGATGACAGTTTATTTTAGCGTTACGTATGCTTTTTCGGCAGGTGGGTCGAGTAAAAGATCCTGTACTTCACTGGCTATGGGTGGCGGGAGGCTGCTCACGACGTAGTGGTATTTGGTCAAGTCTGATATGAAGCGTCACGCTGCGAACTGGGCTTCTACTTTAATAAACCAGAGTGCAAGGTCTGCGGTCGAAAAGGGTGGCAGCTTTCCGTCGACTGAAAAGACTGCCGGCGTAGCGTCCGTTGTAGACGTCGAAGTCATAGTCGCGGAGTCTGTCGTCGACGTCGAAGTCATAGCGACGTTGATGCCCGACCCCCGTAGCTGCACCATGATTCCGGGTCACCAATGTTGGAACGCACTGCGAGGCTGAGCGGGGCGAGCAGGTCGCGCAAGTGAAATGAACCACACGCGTCCCAAACAACAGCTCGACTTTCATTTTCCTTGAACTGCACGAAGGAAAGTCACGTGATTATTCGTGCACTTGATGCTCTTGACACTAGCGCACAGAAGCACCGTTTCTCGGCGCTACACCGACATTCGTACATTGAGAGTGCATGCGAGGAAAAACCATGAAGGCAGTTAGTTATGTGGAGTACATGATGCTTCTGCAGTCACCTTCGCCACAGCATGCCGATGTCATGTGGAAAGGGGCACTACGAATGGGCAATGAACAGTGACGCAGCACAGCAAACCGTGACCCTTAACAACATATATGTGCATGCCTGCAACGTTGCTGTGGCCCTGAGAAGAAAATAGAACGCCTGTGATTGTTATATATATATATATATATATATATATATATATATATATATATATCTATATATATATAATAGATATATATATATATATATATATATATATATATATATCATATATATATATATATATATATATATATATTGTAGCGATGCTGAGGCTGAGGCAGACAGGTTTAAAAAACAAGCGTATTTATTAGAGCGAACTTGGTGCCCACGACTCTAAAGACTGGGGTGTTCAAGTCGAGTAGCCGAGTTGCACAGATCCAACTATCTTCCTCTTCCTCGTTGCCGGAGCGCACGAACGCGTGGCGCATGCCAGCCAGGTCTTGCTTGTGCTCTTGCCACGATGATTGCGGCGGGCTGCTGAACGTGGCGAACCTGTCGCGGCAATATATATATAGATATATATAATATAATATTATATATATATATATATATATATATATATATATATATATATATATATATATATATATATATATATATATATATATATATATATATAAAGAAGTGTATACTTAAGGGCTCGTTTTTCTGTGTTTTACACAATATAATGAGATATAACAGACAATAATTTTACATTTGTAAGTTGTGTAAGTTTATAGCACGTATGCTTGTACGCGTGGGCAGTTTGATGTCGCGTGTACGGAATGTGACACTTGCCGCTTTGAATGCGATGGACGCGCACCTTATTGAATTTGCGAAGTTGTCCAGCAGCCATACACGCGTGCATCTCTGCCTCACGTCGATAGTACAATGAAAAAAAAAAACATAAGAAGGCGCTTACCATGCATAAGCTTCGCCGACAGTGGCGCTCAGTGACGTAAAATTCGTCCCGTTAGGCACCCGCGATGGAGATATATAGCGAAATTCTCGTTCTTACGAATTCTGCATGATGGCCCACCATACAATGCTCGCATTTAGTAAATATCGCGCGCGAGAACTCGTGATTTTAAAGGGACACTGAAGAGAAACAATGACTTGATTTAGGTTGATAAACGGCACTCTGACGATTCTCATGCCACATGTTTTACTATCGTAAGTTTGTCATTTGAGGACAAGTGTCATTTTTAAAATGCGCCCCGAAATCTCCGTGCGTGACTTCAACAGTTTCGAAATGTATTTTCGGTATTTTCACGACGTTGGCTCGGTTAAATTTTCTGAAACTTTGTACGCTAGATGTACATGGCACACACTGATGACAATGTACTATCGGCGTCACATGAAACCAGAACAGAGGCGAGCCTTCGTGATGGGGTATAGTGCCCGCCGTCCACTTATCACCACGGTCAGGCACGCGCATCCTGTCCGGCATCTCTGCGCATAAATGTGTGCCTGTTCATGGTGATAAGTGGACGGCACGCACATATGCCATCACGAAGGCTCGCCGCTGTTCGGGTTTCATTTGACGCCGATGGTACTTCGTATTTATTGATTAGAAGCTACGCATGACTCGGTGGACGCCTTCGAAATCTATGACGTCACTGTGCTTGGTGCAGAAATCTTTAGGTGGCGTCACTCCCCCCACCCCCCCGCATTTTCTTTTCGCGCGCTTACCAAGTGTCGCGGTAAGAGTGGTGTTTTGATTGTGAAGTAGGCCTTTACTAATACGCGAAAACTTGTTTTGCTCTTCAGTGGGCCTTTGATATCGCTGATTGAACTGCTTACATGTGCTTGACGCATGGCAGCAGGATGATTTCTCTTGGAAAATAAATGATGACGCTGCTCAGAACGCAGTTAAACGAGCTAAAGATATACACTAGTTCATGCGAACGTGTCTCGCATTTCTCTGAATTGGGGGTTCTTTCGAGTGTTTAGGTGCTGCTATGCTTCGGTGCTAAACAGTTCTAATAATGAATGCGGCGGCTAGGTCTTGTGTGTGTAGTTTGTGTGTGTGTGTGTGTGTTCACGCTTGGCCAGAAAATGTACAAAGGTGTTAAAGGCATCCATCCCACTCTGAAAAATTCGGGCAGCGCTAAGCTCTAGAGGTGCGAACCCTTGAGGAAGTAGCGGCATGGGTGTAGCCAGAAAGTAGCACACCGGGCCCGCCCCCACCCCCCCCCCTTCGGATTTTTTTTTCGCCGTATTGTATAGTGAATAGAAAAAGACAATTTTAGTGGGGCGCCCTTCCTGAAATGGAAGAGGTGCCCCCTCCTCCTCTCCCCCTCCCCGAAAAAAATTTCTGGCTACGCGCCTGATCAGCTGAGCTGGTGGCCTTTTCCTCCTTTTTCACGCTCGATCACTTCACCTTCCCAGCCTTTGCTACACTATACATATCTTGTATTGCTTTCTCTCTCTCTATTTATATTTCTTTTATGTGTCTGTTTCTGTCTTTTTTTTCTGTCTTCCTATCATTTTAGGGCCTGAAGCAGGCTTGTCCGGTGTCCGTATATCATGCTACGTTATATGGGACAACTATCGGGTACAACGTACGGTAGTGTGAGACTCCCAAAAAGAGGTTTCACAATAGACTAATGTCAATCAGAATTGTGACGGAGCAATATAAAACACCTATAAGCACACCCCTTTCGTACTTGTCGACGAGCTTCGTCGTGAACATGGCATGGACATTAGGCTCTATAGCTTCGCCCACTAGTCATGATTTTTCTAGTTTTCTTCTCTTTCTCTCTATTTCCCCCCCTCTCTCTCACCTGCCTCTGGGCACACTAGTTCTCTCACCTTCTACCTTTTTATCTTTTTTCTTTCTCTCTCTCTATACTCCATCTCTCGCCCATCAGTGTTATTGCATCCCAGACGTGACAAAAGGGCGCACGTGTTTTTGAGAGCTAAGCAGAAGTATACTTCTGCTTAGACGGAAAGAGTGCGTGCCGGTTAATCGCGATGACGCTGAGTTGATGGGAGTCATGGTGATGATAATAGTCATTCAGAGCGTGTCACGTAGCCTAAGGAAAAAAAATATTACCGGCTCCCCAGTTAAAGGGGCCCTGAAACACTTTTTGCCTCACTTGCCTCGCTAATTCATTGACGCAAACTTTTTAGGAATCCGTCCAGTACGAGCTGAGATTCACAAAAGTTGCAAAGTTAGATGGGCTTACTACGAGTGATTTTTGAGCTTATTCGGTGATTTGTCGAGAGAAGGGAAAGCAATTTTTAGCTGAATTTAATAATTTATTGTAAATTCCAGGCAGCGCGCTGCGCTATAATATTTGGCTCACGTGTTGTCGGGAGCCTCTACTACAGATCGGCAGCGTTTTCTGACCATATTCTAAAAGTAGTTCAGGGCTTCTTTAAAAAAATAAAAGTGTTCGGGCGTGAACAGAAAGTGGCGGCTATTGATTCCACCTTCCCCGAGGCACATGTTGTACTTAAGTGCGAGCTTTGGCAGCGTAGTGCGCGTGGTCCCACTTTGTTGGTTGACATTACGGGAAAGTCGAAAGGGGCGGGGGGGATCTCAGTTGCGCGCGCATTCACCTTCGCGCAACGTTAAACTGCGGATGCGGACTCGACACCAGTCTGGTGCGGGGACAAGAGCACGGAATAATCGCCGCTGACCCGTTCACCTTGAAAATCGGAGCGGTCGCAAAGGTCGCGAGCAATGTTCAGCGGCTTCGGCGCGGTTCGAACGCGCGCTTCCGCAAAATACCGCAGATAAAGAAAATAATGATAATTATTTAAAAAAAATAGATGGCTCGCTCGTCCTTGCAGTGCAGCGACCGTGCGTAATGACATTGACGCTGCTTCGACCCTGGGGATAATGACCGTCTGCATATCGGAAGTAATAACCAGCATGCGTTGCGTTTCAGAGTCCATTACTCGCAAGGAGGCGCACGCAGTGGTCAGCGCAAGCGTCAACGTCGGTGCGGCATGAGACTGTGTTGTGGCAGCTGCCTGCGGAGAACTGTGAGCGTAATTGATATCTATCGTTGTCTTGTAGGTTTGCACCAAAATGTATTTTTTGTGTGTGTGTTCAGTACCATTTCATTTTCCACCAAGAAACTTTACTGTCATCCACGTGGACGCGCGCTCTCCTTCTGTACTTTTTTTCTGATAGGTGATGCAGATAGGCGCACGCCAGCAGTGAAAACTTTTTCGGCTATGAGATCCAGCAAATAGGTTAATAGAATATGCTAATTGTCAGTTATATTCTTATTTGTTACAATAATTTTGAAGTTGAACGTCAATAGCGTAACGAAGCCGTGTCGTGCTTACCGGAATTCCGTCAACTATAGCATCACTTTTCAGATGCCATTTTCGACAGGCCGTGAAAACAAGTGTCCCTGGAACATTTCGGCACATTGAGCACTGGAACGCTAGAGCAGTGTAGTCCATGCTTTATGAACGCATATATAGAAAGTAGAGCCTATTTTAACACTGTGCAGCTTCGATTTCACGCTTACAGCGTTTGCCCTGAATTGGGCAACTATACAGCCAATTATAACTGCAGAAGTAATGTAAGCTCCGACCGCAGTCGTCGCTGCCCACAAATAACTCCGCCTGCAGAGAACTTGCATTAACGATTGTGTTTGTGATAAAGAGGGTAACGATTTAGAGTTCTATAGGTACTCTACTATGAGAGAGCATAAAGCCGTCCCATGGGCCTTACACTTATAAATAAAACATTCATTGTTGTTTAGAAAAAAACTGGTGAACGATTTATAATACTTGGTACTCTACTATGGGAGAGCATAAAGCCGTCCCGTGCGTGGGCCTCACAACGTGATGAGACTCGTTGGTTGCTGGTAACAACTCAGGGCTGCACAGCTGAACAAAAACGCTTACTCATTTTTGTGATGTTGAATACGTGTTCGTTCTTTATAGGATAGTTCACTTACCCCCGAAGACACACGTTTGTGTCGCCGGTTTTATGTCCAAAACTTAAACGCCCCCTTGAATTTTATCAGGGATTATGACATCCCTACTCAGCAAACATAATGTTTTAGGTAGTAATGACGAACCTTTACCTCTTGCTCTGCGTAGTGTTGAGATTAGCAGTGAAAAAGTACGTTTGGATGGAGCGGTGAATGGCGTGCGGGCCGCGATTGGGAAGGTCACATTTTTCTTTGCTGAGATGTAACCAAGGCGATTAAAAAAACACCATTTCCCACTAAAGGGAACAATGAGTAGCATGCGAAGCAGCGCATGGGTCGACCAAGCAGTTTTGTTTTTAAATTGCTTGAGTGGAAGCTCCCGCAATGCTTTGCCAGCAGCAGTGAAGCCAGCCTTTGTACTCCAAAAATCACAGAAACATGCTATTTTCCGGTGGTGCCCACTTAGCCGTCAAGCGGCTTTGATTTGTTAGTCAAAAGCTATGGTAATTATAAATTAAAAGATGGTTGATGCCGACGAAGTAATTAGCAGAGACTACAGTATCGGCGACATAATCTCCAATGAAATTTGCCTTGAATTCGAGGCTCACTGTAGAAAACTAGTAACACAAGAATGCACTTCGAGCACTATATGACCCGAAAAGTTTGCCACGTTGAACTCGTTGGGCGTGCGGGAAAAACACCCCTTCTCCATCGCCGAACGCCAACAGCTCATTATGCCCCTAGTAAGATGGCTGCCGCAGCCACCATTTTGTGGTTGGCACGGCTTCCTCGAGCAATTTTTTTTAAAATATCCTTGGGGTTGACTTTAATGTTCCATTCATTGTGATTACCGCGCTAAGTGTTAACGCGTCCTTGCAAGTTGTTCACATTGTAGTTTCAGCTGCTGTCACTCGTCCAGAACTCTTGCCCGGCCGCTGTGTCTAGTGGCTAATTTACTCAGATGCTGACCCGCAGGTCGTGTGATCGAATCCCGGCTGCAGCGGCTGCATTTTTGACGGAGGCGAAAGTGCTGTAGGCTTGTGTGCTCAGATTTGGGTGCGCGTTAAGGAACACCAGGTGGTCGAAATTCATGGAGCCCTCCAATACATCTTTCATGATCATTCGATGGTTTTGAGACTTTAAACCCCACACATCAATCAATCGTCCTGAACTCTTGTTGGAGCATGCTACTAGGGAGCACGTGGGTTCATCGCGCGACTGCAGAATATCGTTTCCCGGTGCCATCTCGTGATTGCTGAGGGAGTGTGGGGTGGGGAGGGGAAAGAGGCCAGAGCGCTTTATCCAGTCTATGAGCGCGTGGGCGCGTTCTGTCAGGGTCTGCACCAGCTGTCGTGCATGCGCAGACAGGGTGATCACGCCGCACACCGGATTGAACTCCGACATTAGCTGCTTCGCACCTAAACAAAAGAAAAAATACTGCGATCGGAGCTCTAACAGTGTCTTGCCAGCAAAAATGAAGGCAGCTTTTGCCCCTAATAGATTTCAAGAATATGCAATTTTCTGTTGGTACCACTTAGAAATCAAGTGCCTTTATGTGTTAGTCGAACTTCTATATACGTTTTTGACAAAATGAAGTATCGACAACGAAAGTAACACATCGAGATGAGCATTGGTGGCCTAATTTTCAACAAAAGTTGCCAAGACTTGGAGGCTAGCTTGCAATGAATATTTGTATTACACTCTTGGAGCCCCAGCTGACTAGACAGTGTGAGTTTCAGCTTGTGCGTGTACTTCTTTACGTTAACGTGTTATCGGATACCGGTTTGCGTTTGCCGTCATACCGGAACAGATGTTTTTCAACGTTTTAGCTCCTCATGCGTAAACGTTTACGTACGTACGCAAATTCGTATACATTTACGTTTTCGCAAACCATAAAAGGGGATGGTAATTGAATATAAACTGCATTTAACTTACATATGATTGAACCACCATTGTGGCGAAATCATGAGCCATTCTTTTATCGCGTACAGTATCCTCGTACGCACAAAAGGGTGACAAATACAAGGCTACTGCAACGATGGTGTCGACATCTTGTGGCACTTCGTGCAACCACAGTCATGAAACGTTGGCTTACGCGTAATGTTTTTTTTGTGTGAAAATGATGAAAAAGGTAACTCATTTATAATGACGCCGCTGCGCAGTTTTTGCAGCAGACGTACACTGCCTTATGTTTTTGCAATTGCAATTTTGTAATTACCTGGCTCACTATTGCCCCGCTATATGGCGCCACCTATCCAGCTTGTTGGAAGTTTGCACCTTTACGGCGTCTATGTCCTAGGCTATTCTGGCTTTGGTAATCCGACTGAAGCAATGTAATGGCTATTGGAACTTCACCTTCGGCTTATTTCAACTTGATGGTCGAGTCCCTGCAATGCGGATACCACGAGTTTCTACGAGCGAACGTGAATCTGCGGGATATGGCAGGAAACGTAAAGCCTATATGGCGGGAAACGTAAACTTATAAACCCGATCCGGCGGGAAACGTAAAGGTTTACGCTCCGTAATGACCCGCGCATGCGCTAATTCCATCCGGTAACACGGTAACGTAAAGAACTATACGTACAAGTTAAAAGCCCTAGTATCTCACCCGACCAACGCCTACGCATTATTGTCTCTACTGAAATGGCTGCCGCAGCCGCCATCTTTTGCGGGGCACGGCCTCCCTTTTGGACGAAATGTCCACGCAAGCATTTTTTTTTCTGGGCAGGGAGAGGAGAGCGCAGTGAGGAGCATATATACGACCTAGATTTACCTTGCTTGAGTCGACATTTCGGTGCTCTTGCAGAAGTGCTGCTAGGGGGGGGGGGCATGCAGGGGCAAAGTCTCTCCCTCCCCACAAGCTCAAGCAGAGTCAAAACACAACGCATACGTTCTCTGCCCCTCTTAAAGCACCCGCCGCATAGTACCGCCCCTGCGTTCTTGGGACGGAAATTTGGTAAAAAGAAAGGGGGCATTGCGACTCTGCCCCCTCTGGCTCTGACACCAGTCCCATCTATTTCCTCACCTCTAATAAATAGCCGCTTTATATATAGTGTGGAACCAATTAGCGTAATCTTTGCTGGCCAATTAAAACTCGGTGCTCGCAGTAAATGTTCGAGATCAGAGCTGTAAAACGAATGTTAGAAAGACTCTAGCTAGATGCTGGCATAATTCTGCAAGTCATGTAAAATATGCGAATTAATTTCATCCACCTGGGACTCACGAGGGTCTTCTTTGGCGTGATGGATTGATATGTGGGGTTTAACGTCCCAAAACCACTATATGATTATGAGAGACGCCGTAGTGGAGGGCTCCGGAAATTTAGACCACCTGGGGTTCTTTAACGTGCACCCAAATCTGCTTTGGCGTGATGGAATAGCAATGTTATAGCGCAGCCCTGTTTGAGCGTGAATAAAAAGAAACGAGTGAAGAAAGGGGAATACAGACGTTAGAATGAGTGCTCAACTTCCACTTTGTGTTTATTGCATTATGTAGCTAACATTATCGAACACGTGTCATGCACCGACTTGCGCACTCTACAGTGCTCGTGTTCTTTGGCGTTTCGCTGTTTCGAGAGGCCCGTGGGCTGTACGATATCAGCACAGTTGGTCGAAATTCCCGCATCCTTTCACTATGGTGTCTCTCGTAATCATATATCGTGCTTCTGAAACGTGACCCCCCCCCCATATTACGATATGATTAGCATTTCTCCCCCACCAGAATTTTCGGGGACTGTTGCTATCATGCAAGGATGATTAAAAAAATTCCTTTATGTCCTCCTTGGTATCATGATGGCACTGTGTTCATGTGATGTATAGATGTACAGACGCGAGCGCATAGAGACGAATAGATATTTTTGTGCGGCTCTTTTTCGGTGTACTCGCGTCTGAACCTCTGTGCTGGAACTCTAAACCCTAGTTGAAAATCGTGCCATCCGATCGGGCTCGCGGCGCGTGTATACACTCCTATGAAAGCACGTCGCGCCATGGTCTGGAAGGGCGCCTGCTGTGTATGTGTCTCCGATAGCGAGCTTGCGCAATGACTCGTCGCGCGAGGAGCTGTCAGAGAATACATACACAGATGGTGACGTTTTATTGCGCGCCGTGGTCGAGGAAGCGCGTTTTACACAAAGGGGGTAATTCCGCACTAACTGTCCCAACCTTGCTTTTCGACTTCGGATATGGAATACTGTTTCGTAGGTTCTACCCATATTTTTTATTTTTTATTTTTTGAAAAAAAAAGGAATCCGTTAATCACAGGCTCACTCACGGTGGTGATAGTGGAAGGCGAGGGAGAAAAGGGGCGCTCTCCTACTCACCCAAAGGTGTAAAGTCTGCCCCATACATTATCCGCCCCGCTGCACCGCGGTGGTTTAGTGGCTGAGGTACTCGGCTGCTGACCCACATTATTATACTGTACTAGAATATTCTAGTACACTATACCCGCATGACGTGGGACCGAATCCCGGCTGCGGCGACTGCATTTTCGATGGAGGCGGAAATGCTGTAGGCCCATGTGCTCAGATTTGGGGCATGTTACAGAACACCAGATGGTCGAAATTTCGGGAGCCCTTCTCTGCGGCGTGTCTCATAATTAAATCGGGGTTTTCGGGCGTAAAGTCTCAACAATTATCTGCCCCATTCATTGACATAATAGATGTATAGATAGGGGAGCTGCGAGTGACATTTATTGCACATGTTTTATTCACATGTTAACACAGTGTTAACGCCTTATTGCACATGTTAACGCGATTTCTCGCCATACATCAAGTCTGCATATAGGTTCAGTTCACGACGGAGCAGCTGTGTCGCTCAAAGGTATGTATAGTACCGGGCTATTACGCAGATGGCCCGAGTTCAATTCCCATTCTGTCGTCGGTATTTTTACTTATTTACTTTTTTTCTTACTTCGTGCGATAGTGGTTACGCGTACAGCGGTGAAGGTGGACCACTATACGCGGCGCCAGAACCAGCCCTTGTGATCTCGTAACAGCTTACGCTGTAAAACATCCAGGATGGATCGGAAATCGAACGTGGGCCGTCTCCGCCAGTGTTCTCGAAAGCCAGTGTTCTCAGCCTCCGCCAGCTCAAAAATCAACAAAATGCCCTCCGCCCTCCTTATTGGGACCCTGCAACACTTTTTGAGCATGGTCAGAAAACGATGCCGATCGGTAGTAGAGGTTCCCGACAACATGCGAGCCAAATAATATAGCACAGCACGCGCTGGAATTCACAATAAACTATAAAAGTCAGCTAAAAATGGCTTTCTCTTCTCTCGACAAATCGCGTTATATGTCCGAAAATCACACTTCAACGACCCGTCTACCAGCCATTGGATGATTTGAACATGGTGCGTTCGTTCGTTACAGAGATTGCCGTGGGAGGCCGCTACTTGTCCACGCGTGCGCGCGCGATCACACTGAGAGGCCACGCATTTGAAAAAAAAAAAGAAACTGCTCAAGGTCGCGAAGTGCACGTGACGTTTTTCTGTGGCCCTGTCATCCCTCCCTGCTTAGCTTCCAGCGCTTTCGTCGGCACGAGAGAAGAGAGACTGCAATTGCAGCATGCGACAAACCTTTGTAACTCCACTCGCACTGGACAGCATCTTAAAATTTTTGCGGCGTAGAATTCGTGAAGCAATAAGCTCTTCCAGTGAATTCATTCCATGGTTACTTGAAAAAGTGTTTCAGGGCCCCTTTAAAATAAAATTACTGCCAACGCCCCTGCGTAGAGCTATATGTCGGTTCACAAAACTTTTTTGCAAAAAGACGCTATATACAAATGTAATGTCGGAAACTATCCATGGTAATATATGTATAATACAGCATGGGAGAATACTGATATAACATCCATGATCACGCAATACACATTGCGTTCAGTGCTTTGAAGCAATTACAATGTGCCCGACGATAATTCTTCATTGTCGTCACACACAACGTCTACAAAGTACACTTAACGATGTACAGCGTCTGTTTATACCTCCCTTCTACTCTGAACGACGAAGAATGGCGTTGTGGGTGCCGCCCAACTTATTCTTTTATTTATGGCTTATAGTGGGTACAACTTGTAAGCGTATACTTGTATTGGTAGCCGCGAGGAAGTGTATACAATGGGTTCTAATAATGTCGCTCTCCCATCTTTCGTTGTGACTGTGCTGCGCTTCCCGCGCAGGCCTGGCGTTTTTAGCAGGACCCTTGGGGCCCTAAACTCTCAATTGCGTCATTTTTGTACTCCGAGTGCCGAACCATAAGTAATAATAGGAAGAAACAAGCGGCGAAAGCGCAAATGAACGAGAGAGCTTGGGCGCCTGAAAGTCTCGGGGTCGATACGTATACTGTGCTAAAAGCGTTAAATTGCTCGCTCCTTTATTCGAAGGCTGCATTAGCAGCTGAATGCTTTATTGCCGTGCCTTGCAGTTCGCGGTGCATATGGCGGCAGCGATCGGCAGCCATCATCGCCGGCTGTGCTGCAATGACTGTATAGGCCACTGTTGAGTCATACAGATGCTGCGGCTAGCTATAGCCTCCATCTTACAGCCGCTGTAACGCAAGGACAAAATGGATGCTGACACGTGCAGAAAATGTGCGTGAAAGGTGTCTTCTATTGTTAACGCTCGTTTCTCAGGAATTCCGGGGGCGCCGTCGTTGTAGTGAGTGAAAAATCATCTCGTTCGTGACTGAAAATTTGTAAAAGATGCTAATGAAACAAGTGATTAAATTAATCTTCAGTCCGGGTGAGTTGAAAACCCTTGCCCTCCGCGTAGCAAGCTGGTGTTTCACTACTGATCCCCGATATGTCTTGAAACTACCTGAATGGACACTAAAGAGCGAGACGCTTTTCGCGTATAAGTGAAGGCCTGCTTCACAATCCAAACAACACCACTCTTACCGTGACACGACATTTGGTAAGCGAGAAAACGCGCGAACAGGAACTGCGGGTGCAGAGGCCACCTTGAGATTCCCGCACCAAACGCTGTAACGTCGCAGGTCATATCGCATTGGCCATGTCTTTCAAGTTGCCCGTCAACCTTCCCGCACCGTTACTTTTGCTGCCTCATTTTTTGTTCGTGCAGCAAAAGACTGGAATGACCTCCCCCACCATATTGCAGCAATCACCTGTCCATCAACATTTATGCATAGCGTCACAAGCCATTTTTCAAGCTAATTCAGGGCTTTTTTGTACGTTTTTTGTAACCCCACCCCTTATGTAATGTCCCCCTGGGGACCTTTAAGGTAATACAATGAAAAATGAAAATGAATGAAATGAAATCAATTTTTGAAGGCGTCTACTGGGTCCTACGTAGCTTGTAGTCGATAAAATTGAAGTACATTGTAATCTGTGGGTGCCATATACTTAGCATACGAAGTTTCGGAGAATTTTGTCGAGCCATTGTCGCGAAAATGAGAAAAATACATTGCGCAATTTCTTGCGTCACGCGTGGAGTTTACGGCGCGAAATTTAAAAATGAAACTTCAACCTTGATTCTCTCCGCTAATAAAGAACTTGTGACAGTGAATTTTATGGAGTTAGAGTTGTCAAAGTGCGGTTTATCAACCTAAAACAACTCGTTGTTTCTCTTTCGTGTCCCTTTAAAAAGAAAGAAATTGATATAGTGCCATGTTGTGGAAGAGTCTCCATAACGCATTATTGCGTGTCAGAAGCATAGAACCGCGCCAATCGTCAAAATATATGTGAATTGCGCAACAAGTGGGCGTTTTTGCAAAGACAATAAATCATCATCAGCTGCAAAGGCACCAGTAAAGTGAGCAACTGTATGGGTGCACGTGTTAACACGCTTTACGGGCGTGTAGTACTAGTGGGAGGTCGACGAACAGAGCGCATAAGGTGCTTCGCACCTATCAGGGGGACATGATTTTTGTTTAGGTGGTCCTTTGCTCCTCCCTATAACAAGTTGTCGAGACCTGAGGCCATCACGTTTAGAATGCTTCAAGCCAGATCCTATCCAATCCTTTTTTTTCCTCAGCATAGTCTCCTCAGAGGCATTTGACTCTGCTTGTCCTGATTGTGGTGAGGTTAGGGACTTAGCACGTACGCTCTGGCAGTGCCCCTCGTTACGGGGCCCAAGTCGGCTCACAGAAGAAGATTGGGACTCTGCCTTACGAAGTTCAGAGTTGCTACCACAACTACGGGCTATCCAGAGAGCCCACGATGCGGCGGTGAGGCTAGGCCTCCCCGTTCCTACGTGGGAGCTGCCCGCGACGTTGTTCTAAAGGAGCAGCGTTTCTCAGGATCCAATAAAGTTTTTTGTCTGTCTGTCTGTCTGTAGGCGAATGCATTAATTACCTCGGAAATTCGAAGCTTGAGTGTTCGGCCGATATCACCTGAGTGCACGTAACATATAATATTCGGCCAGCGCACGTGTATACATAACTTGCTTTTCAGTTCATTAACTAATTAATTCGGGACATGGAAGCAGCGCCATTCTAGCTATCTCGATCATATTGAAGTCGTTCGATTAAAGGATGAAATGGAAATATAACTTCCCCTTCGCAACATTCTTGATGTGTAGCCTGTAAGTATAGATGTTTGTATAAGCAGCAGAAATCTGCGAAAATACACAAAGTGAGCACGGAGGCTTTCCAGGAGGACCTAAGCTAGGCGTGTTCACTTAAGGTTCGCTGCTTCTGTAGTCACTTAGGCTTAGCTGTTTCAGCCGGGACGGCTTTCAGCTCTCCCATAGTAGAGTACGAAGTACTCTATATCGTAAACCACTTTTTCTTAACACAGATCGTATAGCTGCAGCCTCATAAAGTGAGAGGCTGACGGGACCGCTTTCAGCTCTCCCATAGTAGAGTACCAAGTACTCGAAGTCGTTAACCACTTTTTCTAAACACAGATTTGCTCCATGTCACACGGGACGGCTGTATGCTCTCCCATATAGAGGACTATATAACGCGTTAACCACTTTTGGGAGCGAAGTTCCTCATGGCGTGGACTGGGCGTCCCGTCGTAATCGTATGTAGCCACCTCTCGTTAGTTTTTGAACTGACCGTAGAGTACCGTGCTTGTACATATAACGAACTGCGTATACGCTGAAAAAAATGCAAATGGTACGATTCTAGAGGACGATTCTAGCGCGATAAATAATAAAAATCACAGCATATTCGATGAGTGAATGCTGATGAGTGGGTTAAAGCATCCATCATTCCATCCGTGCGTTTGTTCTTGCTTCCATCCATCCGTCCGTCCTATCGTGCGTCCATCTAGCGTCCGTCTCTGCGTTCGTTCAGGTATCCGTCCGTCTTTGCGGTCGTCCATGCGTCCGTCCATCCGCCCTCTAGAGCGTCCATCCGTCCGTTCCTGCGTTCGTCTATGTGTCCGTTTATCCATTCGCCCATGCATCCGTCCGTCCGTCAAACAGACCGACGGGCGGACGTGGCCAGCGGATGATTCACGGTTTGTCGATAAAAAGTATGATACGCGCAACGCTGTGGCGGCTCGCGTTCGAAGACGGAACCCCAATGTGCGATCGCGCGAGAAAATAAGAATGACGTCACACGAAGACGTTGGCGACCACGTGTTCGTCGGTGTCGCCGTACGTTAAGGGGTGCGGTGTAGTAAAATACTAGCCGCTTTGACGCGCGCGCATTTTCAGAAAGTCGGCGGATGAACAAGGCTGCAGAGCGGCGTGCGCGCAAGCGGCGGCGGCTTGCGCTCGAAGACGGAACCCGATGTGCGAGCGCGCGAGGCAGAAGCGTGGCCGTGAAGCTGCGCGACGGCGCCGACAAGATCCCGGAGCTACGAGAACGGGAGGCCGAAGCGGCGCGGCTGCGGCGTGCGGACCCAGCTTCGCTTCACTTTTTATCATCCACTCCGTGGATATGCTGTCATTTTTTTTCTAGACTCGCAACTGATTTCAATTTTCGTGGTGTGCTTGTGGGCGCGTAAATCCTCTGGAACTGGTCCGGAGTGCGAGGGAAAGCTCCGTTTAAACTTTTTTTCGCCACAGCCGCATCAAGTGTGAAACCCACAGGACGGCTTTACGCTCTCTCTTAGTAGAGCACCCAAGTACTCTAAATTGTTAGCAAAATTTTCTAAACACACAGCCGTTGTACAACGGCTGTGGTTGTGCTCTGAAAACTTCAAGCGAAATTTTTTATACATATCATTTTACCGCCGCGACAGCTACATGTGTCTCGAATACTCTAAATCGTTGACATTTTAATGCGATAGCGTTAAAAAGCTCGTTTCGCAGAAATTGCGTGTCGGCATAGTTGGATGTAAGCGAAAAATAATCTTATCTGTGACTGAACAGTCGAGAAGGATGCAAATGAAACAAATAATAAAAATATTCTGTTCTAGCGAGAATCGAACTCAGGGCCTTATGGCTGGCAAGCTGGTCTTATACCACGGAGCCTATATTGCTAAAAATCACTTTGAAGAAAGAAAAGGCTATATGAATGGACATATAGTGTTAGGAGTCTCCTTAACGTACGGTGAAATATTCCGTGGCAGGAGCGTAGAATTGCGCCAGGCGTCAAAACGCGTGAATTGCCCGATTAGCGGGTGTTTCCGACCGACGCATTACAAAACGTACTGAGACATATTTTATGAACATCAGCTGCATGCAGTGAGCGGGCCCCACCGTGGTGGTCTATAGTGCCGGGTTGTGGCAGTCGACTGCATGCTTACCCGAGGGTTGCGGGATCGAATCCCGGCTGCGGCGGCTTCATCTTCGATGGAGGCGAAAACGTTTGAGGCACGCGTGTACTTGGTACTTACAGGTGCACGTTAACCCTACGTGGTCGTAATTTCCGTAGCTCTTCACTAAGACGTCTCTCGTAACAATATCGTGGTTTTGAAACGTTAAACCCCAGATTAAAAAAAAGTGAGTGGATGCGTAGGTTTATGCGTATACGATCGCCGGTGGCCGTGAAGTGGGCCGTTCAATCATTCTATAGGGTAATTTGAGTCGGCCATTGCTACCCGTGCAGTCGTTCGTTTCCTAACGGCATGGTTGAGGCACGCACCGAGCCCCAAGCTACACGAGCAATTGATAAGGCGATGCGCACTGCGGGGACTCCCATTCAGGTTATGGCACTCTATAGACTCTTGGAAGCTATACACCTTTTCACGGGAGAGAAAAAAACACCGCCATGATGGGCTGTGCGCGGGAGTATAAAAGCCAAGGGCGCAGCGTTGCCAGTGCATTTTCGAGGGGACGCGCCAATTTGCAAAGCCCAAGGAGGGCTATGGCGGCGCCCTGGGAGGCGTTTATGAAAAAGTGAATAGGCTCAAGCGTCATCTACAAGTTTTATGGTGCATTTTTTTGTTATTCATAGCTATTTTTCCTGGCCATGGAAGACGAGCGAAGCTATATAATTAGGATATGCGCAACGAGATGCGAGATAATATCGACGGCGTTTTTAGTCATCGCCTTGTGATATATACTGGTAAAATTTAATTGCAGTGAACGCCTCACATCGTCAAAAGTTGATTGCCTAAATGATTACTCGCTTAACTTAAGAAATTTCATAATGGGCGCTGCAGCGAGACTTGCCCGTTTCTGCGAAAGGCTTGGCCGAAAATCGCACCCGGCCATTGACCTCGCACTATCAGCGTACGATTGACGCTTAATTGTCACTGAGGCACTATGAGGTTAGGCAAAGGCTATTTTGTAGTAATGATCCACCGCTTCGTTAATTGTGACGCCAACGCAGGTAGGAAGTGTCCTGAATATAGCACATGCAGAATCGTGTGGTCTGCGCTCGTTTCATACTGTGCCGGGAGTTGCTATTGAGGTCATATTCGTGACACACGCCGTCGCTTTCGTTCGTGAAACAACTCGCACGATTGCCGTGCTCTTGCGGCGTTCGCCGTCATGTGCCCGGAACGTCTACCGAGTGTGTAAGCCCCTTGGATAAACGGAGAAGTGGTTCCTGGGACGGAGGAGGAAGAGCGTATAATGCAGCCCTTTTCCGCAACCAAGCTTGGAAAAAAAAAAAAAACTCTTGGTCACCCCATAGGCACTGCATCTTGACCTCAAAGGTAGTGCCGCTTGGAGATTCTGTGTGTTGTTGAACAATAAAAATTCGCAGCTTGCGCGTTAATTGAAAGCGAACTGTGGGTCTCTGTGTCTAATCGGAGTCTCCTGCGCAACGCTGCTGCCAGTGTAAAAACGTTGGCGCCCTTCTGCTTCGCATCCACACATGATTCCATTAAGCGGAATATGGTGTAGTTTTTTTTACAAAGTTGCATACCGTCGTTTTCTAACTGTACGAAGACAAAAGAGTAACAATGAAGTGCAATTAACATGAATATGATCTTTGCAGTATATTGGTGTTTGTTGAGCAGTTTCAATGACAACGCGACGTTTGAGAACTCGATATGCGTATGTTTTGTAACAAGTTATGTCTTTGCACTGAAATGAGGGGAGACAGCAAAATTCTGGTTAATGATCACAGAAGTATATTTATAATCATGCAGAATTGTATGATCTTATATAGTATCGTTCTCGTTAGCCTCTGAATTCTGATAACGCTCTATACAATAAAGGACTGAGAATCCTCTTGATGGTTGTGTTTACCATATTTAGTGAATTATAGGAAACTATATAAAGAAAGTGCTGTGGAACAGGGAACAAATGGGTATTAACAATTAGACATTGTCGCAATCAGAAAGAAATGGGCGGGATAGCTATAGGAATTTGGAACGTCGGCAAGATAACTGCTGGTCGTGAAGATGTAGCAGACTGAGAGAGAGAGGGGGGGGGGGGGTAGATCAGAATAACATGCAGATGAGGCCGGCCTCAGCTGCTCTGGCCATGGGGAAAGGGAGCGAAAGAGGAATGAATGACGATGGTAACTGAACACTGGGGCAAATCTATAGGCTTAAATCCAGTGCAGCTATGACAATGTACAGTTCAGTGGCTTGTAGGAAGGCTACGCGCAGACATAACTCCGCCGTAAGGTGCCTGAATGGTCGGGAAACCCATTCAGGCAACATAACTCCTCCGTGGATTAAGGCGCCTCGAGCGGCAACAAGTGAAGACCGACGGGATCCTCTCACCCTCTCGCTCACACAGGCGTACCAAATGGTATCTGCGGGCGTACTGTGCCACTGTGCTGGGGTTACGGTCTGGGTGCAATGGTAGAGTGTACTAGAAGTGTTCTAGTACACTGTAGCGATGGTTTGCAATCGTGCTAGAGGACTTTTTTGGATGCCAATGATTTTTGCGCTTGGCCAGTGGTCAGGGCGACGGTCCATCTGCGTTGTCAGCGCGACGACCAGCCGCGAGTAGCGCCGTTGTCGCAAGTGGTGTGCGATAAAAATTGCATAGCCTAAGCACTCTGCTTTCTGCATGGTCCCGATGTGACAGTGCGACGGACACTTCGTTTTGTGTGGCTGTCTCTCTTCGTGGCAATGCCGGCCTCCAGGAAAGCCATCATATCCAGGAATACCTGCTTCGTTGTTGGGTGCAGTAACACATACACGAACGATTTTACCGATTTCCAACTAGAGACTACGAACGGAGTCGGCGTGAACGGTGGATCGCACTCGTTCGACGACAAAAGTAAGTTTTGTGAATAGATCGCGTTTTTTTTTCATCCGTTTTTTTTCGAGCGAGTATTTATAAACGCTAAATTGTACTACAGCAAAGATGGGTCTAACTGGACACCCGGGCCGTACCGTACACCAGGATATGCAGCTGGCACTTCCTAAGAAATGCAAAGTCGAATGAAGAAGTGCACCCAGCGTACAATCCATCGATATTTCCTGGATGCTACAGATTCACACAGGCATCTCGCTCGTGTGATCGCTATGCTAGGTAAGCAACTGTCTGTGTTTTTTTCTGCTTTCTGTTTGCTGTCAGTTAGGGGGGGGGGGGGGGGGAATGTGGATATAGCAAGCGTAGGGTTTTCCAAATAGACACTTAGAGGGAACTCTGGCGCTAGTGTATATAGAATCCGCCATAGAGTTTCCCAATATACACTCTAGGGAACTTTCGCGTTAGTGTCTGTGGGAGCTGCAACGCACGGCGCTTCAGCGAGCATGGGAATTTATGATGGGTAGTACACATATTTGTCCAATCTTCATAGTTCTGGCCTGCTTTTGGCTCCGTGTGTGTTCGTGTGACTTGAAACTGTATTTTCACGAAACAAAAATCTGCAAATGTTGAGCGATTGCGCTTCACCACTTCATTCTTTAGACTTACTTTTCCAAATCAGGACAACGAAGTTCAAAAGGGTTGAATCTTTCTTTCAAAACAAAACCGAAACACAGCAATAAACGAAGCCGCAAGTACGATTCGTCGCCCGCAATTACGAATACTAGGCAAATGTGTGTACTACCCATCATTCCCATGGTCACTGAATGATCGCAGAGACAGAGTCTCCCCTAGTTAATTTTAGGAAACTCTATGGAAACTGCAACGCATAGCGCTTTAGCTAGAGTGGC